>VZTU01032198.1:1726-20974 GCA_013400835.1 Zapornia atra | reverse complement strand
AAAAAAAGAACAAAAAAGACAAGAAAAGGAAGTAGCTCAAGAATATAAGATGCTGATGGTGATGTGGAGCTTAAAGAGAAAATACCAGCAGGTAGAATTATCAAAGCCAATCAAATCTAATCTCTTTGCAGCTTGAGGTAGCAAGTGTCAAGATTCGGAATAGTGATTAAGTTGAAGTGATGATATTTGATTAAGTTTTCCAGTACTTGTGCTATTAGGGTGGTCAGCATATAGGTCCTACCTGAATAGCAAATAGTTCCAGTAGGTTTTATGTTGGTTTTAACTTTTTTCGTTTCCGTTTTTTACCTGATTCCCTAGGCCTTCCTGTTAACATAAGGGCAGGGCTGGTAAAAAGCCCTCAAGTAACGCATTTCGTCGAACACTGAAGTAATAAATACTCAAACCGTTTACATTTCAAAGAAGTCTCATTATCCTTCACATTAAAAGTCATAACTTTGTACCATCTGATTTGACATTCCATTTACAAAGTAATTATACAAAAGTAAAGAAATAATAAACGAAGCTGGCATTGCATACGTCATTTCCAAGATCCATCTATAATTACTGTTACCATGCAGCATTCAACATTTTCTTTCAGCTCTGTAGTTAAGCTATTTTCAGCTCACCATCCATTTGCTGGTGCAAGTTTTGTTCCTATCAGTAATTAAATCCCAGAAATCTGTAATTCTTCCATGACAATTCTACCTCCTTTTTTTTATTTCCCCAAACACACCAAAAAGTTTTTATCTTAGAATCTAAACTGCTTAGGTTTTGGTGATTAAAGACATTTTGGGAAACTGGAATTGATCTAATGAAACTTTCTGTCCAAATAAAAAGCATAGAAAAAAATATGAAACCACACACACATAAAAATAACCATTTCAAACGTGGGTTTTGTCTACTCATAATTCAACCTAGTCTTAGCTAAAACACTCAGCTCAGATTATAAACTGATGTCCAATAAAATCACAGCAGAGGCCTAGCTTTCCTTTTATACAAATTCTAATTATTCTGCTCAGTACATAGCAACTGATGTTGATAGGGACAGTACAGAAAACCCTTCATTAGCCAGCCACCTGCAAAATCCATCGCCTTTCTCTTATATTTACCTGCTTTTCACTGAGTCTGAGTCTAGTGCGCCCCTAAATTCCTGGCAGAGGTGAAAGCAAACTTCTAAGGCTGCCTTCAACCAAAATCAGGAGAAAGGGAGCCGTCCCTCCTCCTGTAGTGGGATTCCTGAATGCCTGTCAAATTCTGCATTGATTGCACCCCAGTAAGAGGACCTGAGCTAACAATTTTAGGTGGGTTTATAAAAGTCAGATTGAAAGGAAGGACTTTTCCCTGTCAATCTTTCCACATGGTAACTTAAATGTCTTGATAAGGCAAACTTAGATTTAACTTAACAACTGACAATACATTCCTGACTAGTTATAAATAAGAAAACAACAGGAACAGGCAATGTTGTTTCAAAACTTCTTGCTCCTGAATATTTAATTTATTCCATTCATTTCATCAATATGTTCCCCAAGGTCAAGTAAATCCAGCCTTAGCCCTGTCTCCACAAAGTATAAATTAGGCAACAAAGTTCACCAGTAAGCTGCAGCACGACAACCTTTAACTTAGTTAGGCAAGACCTGATTACTATCAGGCATTTACAGTTATTTAAAGGCTGACCTAATGAGAATTGATACACTTTAAACTTCCAATCCAAACTCTTTATCCAGCACAAACTATCCCTAATTTTGCATCTTCAACACACAAAGTAGCTGGGAGCTTCTCTACTGAGTTCACTGGAAGCAAAGTTTGCTTTACATTCTTTACTATTATAAAAATAAAGTCCATATGAAATCAGCATTAATGCAAAAATAAAAGGAAAACATACCAGTTTCTTCTTCTCTATAATCTGAATTAGTATTTGATGATGTACAGGTGCATTCCATATGCTCTTCTAATCTCACCAGAACTTCTTTTAATTTTGGCTTTTTTCTAACATATTCCACTTTTGCCACCTATAAAATACGATGAGGTATGTACTGAGAGACATTAACATAGTTAGAGTTCAGAACTGAAGACAGATAACTATATACCTCTATTTTTTTTAACGTAGCCAAACCCGTATCAAATGTTACCGTAATAATCATCTTTTATCTTAATTGTGCATCGTGTAACTATTTATTGCACAGACTATTTGTTTATTCAAGTTCAGCAGTTTGAAACCATTCTCTTTTCCCCCAAGAGATAAAACAACTTCCCATTCATTTCAGTTTGAGGTTTTAAGTGACTTTTTTTCCCCACATATATCACAATAAACTTCCATACGGATTCCAATCAGTGGTGCTTCCTGTAGAATACCACTTCTAGCATGATCGTGCAGCAACCCCGATCCTACTCACTGGGACTTGTTTACAAGAGCTCCCATGCACTGTTTATAGGTCCAAAGGAACTACCACTCGCAAACTGCATCCAGCCTTTGGCTGTACTGCGGATAGCTGGCGGACACGCTATTCCTCTCTAGTCCCTCCAACTGCTTCCAACTGCACTGCTCCACTTTGAGCCAAGGCACTGGCATCCTTAAAAAAAGTCTGGAGGACAAGGCAAGGCTGGAGGAAGGACCATGCTGGAGCAGCTCTGCCTACATGCAGGTCTGTCACCTGAGGGTCACCAATGCAGAAAAGAAGAGCATTGGTGTGGGGGGATACTCATCATGAGGACATCCTGACCAACATGGTGCTGGTGGCCTGGAGAGGTTGAACAGCGAAGAGGGCAGGAATGCTGCTGTGCTGGGGCACTGAATGGTTTGTGGGATGCTGGGCACTGACTTTGGCTAAGCGTAACAGGCATGAAGTCATGGCCATGCAAGGGAATACAGTAGAACGTGGGCAAACAGAGTGCTGGACAGCGTGTAAGAGTCCAATGTTCAGTTTACAACTGTGTGAAACACTGCATGATTAGGTGATAATAATTTGCTTGAAATGGAAACCACTGAAATGAAATCATGACTTCTCAGTCCTACTGCTTTACCTACTTGTTTGACAAAAGGAGGGCCTCAACATGGCCATCCCAGCAAATGAGAAGACACCATAGTACAAGTATGCATCATAAATAAGACAGATGAGGGAGTAGAAAGACAAGACAAGGCTGTTTGTCTCTACATAAGATACATGACAAAGCCATAAAGTCTGATGCAACCAGTTACTACTGCAGTTACTACCAAATAAGGCGTCCACAATTACACTAGATTCTCCTGGTAATGGTTTACTTGTGTGTTTGGTGGGATTTAATGCTCCAAATCAATCTTCACACTATGAAAGGCATTCTCTGGCCCTCCTGAAAGTGGAACAACAGTGTCACAAAACGAGAGCAGTGGCTGGAAAAAATCATCACATTCCCAGTTTCCAGAAACTCTCTTCTGGCTCTGCAGACACAAACTCCCAAGAACCTCTGAATGACAGTAACAGAAGCTAGAGCAAAATCCTGGCCTTAATAAAGTCAATAGGAGGTCTGCCATCGCTTTCATGGAGCCAGGAGTTCAGATCTGCATTTTAGTCACCGCCTCTTCTGTCAACAGGATCTGGAGACGATTTTCATTTACCCAGCAAACAAAAGTTGCAGAGACACAGATGCAATAACTGCAGTGTCCACATGAAAAGGTATCTTCCCAAACTATCAGATCTCCATTTGAACAGATTAAGAGCTGGCTGTGACATATAAGAATGCTTCTGCTGAAAGAGTAACTGTGGGTCGAAGTAATGTGTTTCAGAATCTCCTATAAGAATCCAACTCCATCAAGCCTTTGAGTACAAAGATGTACGGTACAACTGAGTCATATGGCATCAAAGGATGACTAATCCTTAAAATTTACAAAAACAAACAGTAATTAAGACACCTCCATCATCAGAGACAAAGAAAGAGACACAGCAATCATGAAACAGCTTTCAGATCTGCCATGCTTATTACAGCTGTTGGAATAAACCAGTCTTATTGAAAATTACACGCAACAAAAATAAACTGTAATCAAGCTTTTCAAAGTCTATCCTCTTTCTGCTCAGCGTTCCAAACCAAAAGATAAATGCCGTTCCTGTGGCTATTGGTATTAAACAACCGTAAAAAAACCCACAACCAGAAAGACAGTACTTTGAAGAACGGGACCATAATGAATGTATGCAGCAATTTGAAGCTGTTTTTTACTGTAGTTAAAATATAGTCCAGCATACGTTCCACTGCCCTACTTCTCACTACACAATTTAAAGCGATGTCATTTGGTAAAATGTTCAAAATTCTCCAGAGCAAAGCAGGACAAACCATATAAACTGCCATGCTTGTGTCATCCATTAACACCTGCTGCCATGCAGCATCTGTAATTAATGCTACTCTAAAATGATGAAGGTTGCAAGTCAGACTTTCAGTGGGTATGAAGAGAGATAGCTATGCTAGCAGAATGGGATTTGGCCTTGTGTTAGAATCTTTCTTCTACTTTGTATTTTTCTCCCTAGTGTTTATCTTGTACAGTTAGTCTCAAGTGTATCACCAAATGCTTCCACATGGTCAGTCCTCAACAAACCAACATCTACATTTACTTGTCTGTAATGCAAGAGAACTAAGTCCCATGATAACCTCAAGTCCTCCAAAACCATAAAATATCACTAGATAAAAATGCTCTAAAAAACCCAAACAACTGACTAGCATAGTTAAATAGCACATAATCGGTGGCAGCATACTTGCATTGCTGCACACTTGACGTACTATCATGGGGTATGGTGTGATGGCTAAGTGAAAATGGAAGTAAAACTTGATAAAAATATGTAGCCTAAGGGAAACATCATGGGAACACCTTTTCTAGAGCTTTCCCAGGAAAGACGGTATCAGGTAGTAATAGCAGGAGAAAAACATGGTTGTAAGCAGAAGTGTCCAAACACCTCTAGGGCAAATACAGAATTCATCATGGTCAGGAATGTGCAAGAGCAGTCTCAGAGCAGAAAATTCCTTGTAACAGCAAAACTCGTGTGGCTAACAGTTAAATACAGTTTGGGGAATAAAACAAAACAGCTGAATGAGGATGCTTTTTTTTGAAGCATCTGTTTGTACCGCATTAAAATAGACGCGTGCTGATATGATGGAGGGAAAACCTCCTCTAGCCTAACAACTGCGAGCTTTACAGCCCTCAGGTCTGCACGGAAGGCACAGAGGCACCAGAAGGACTGAGCAGGGATCCTGCGGAGCCTGGCAAGTCACCCAGCGCTCCGAAGGACTGGAGCCACGCTCCCGGGACAGGCCTGCAGGTCTGGCCCGGTGCCTTCCCAGGCACACCGCGTGTTGTGCACGCCTCCCCAGCACAGGCAGGGTGGGGGCAGCGAGGCCAACCACTGCAGGGCCTGGCAGCCACCCATCCTAAAATACCCATTCAAGACATTTGCAGGGCACTCCCCTGGCAAAGCCCCTACGAACTGCAGTCACGTAGGGTGGAGTAGGCAGGGTGGGGGGCGGCCTGCCACAGCTCCAGGGACAGAGGTGGCCCTGCCAGCCCCCGGGGCAGCGGGAAGCCCTGTCACGGCAGCAGGGCACGCTGGGAAATGCAGTCCCCGAGGCGCTGAGGAAGCTGAGGCGGCCGTGGGGCATGCTGGGAAGGCACCAGGGGAGGCAAGGAGCTGAATCGGTGGCGGGAGTCGCCTCAGGGGGCGGCTTGGCCGTGCCTCAGCGAGGTCCCAGCGGGAGGGAGGATCCGAAGGTAGAACTGGAAGGTGCCAGAGCAGAGCGTGATGGGGAATGGCAGATGGGTGCGTCTCTGCGTCCTCTCTTTGCAAACGGTAGCAGACAAGCCTTGCCCTCTGTCAGGCACCTTGCCACAGCCGGCTTCCTCTCATGCTCTGAGGGCACCTCTCCCTGGTTTTGTCTTGTCTTCACGGGTGTCTGGGTTCCCCTTGTTTCTCCCATTCTTAAACCGACCTTTGATACCCGTCAGCTGGTCCTGACTGCCAGTCCCACCAAGTGCTGGCAGTAATCTCCAGTTAAGCCTCAGTTAAAACCAAAGTGCTGTTTACCCAAATGACAGAAACAGTCACTGAAGAAAAATGTCCTTAAACCTGCAAACATTACATACAGCCACTTTACCTACACACACAGTTTGTTCAGCAAGGCCTTCCTACCTTCTCCAGAGGCTGCGGAGCTCTGCTGAACAACTCGTTCCAAATTTCTGCATTTTTCTCCATCTCTCTCCAAAACCTCTCTGAATGACTCCCAGACGACAGCTGAGAAGCTACTCCTGCATTCCTTCCTTTCCAACTCCTTTTCTCTCCATCCTTCCCTGGTATTCATCTACTATAAGAATATACTAGGCTAAATTTCCCCAAACCAACTCAACACTGAATGTTCAGAAATTACTAAAGCTGGCATGGCTCAAGGCCAAGCAGAAGGCAAAGCTGAGGTAGATGGACTGCTTTAGCTTTTGTTTCATAGTTTGGAAGTGAGCATTACTGCAAACAACTGTAATACTCAGCCTGGCTATTCAAAATTAGCAGTATAGGCTAATATTGCTTTAGAATATTAGCTAGTTTTTGCTGCTGTGACCAAATTCATGAAGACAATCGTGCTCAACGTGACAGGAAACCTCTTGGGAAGAGCCAGTTCAGAAACCCCACAAATAAATTATGGTCTGGTACTTGGTAAATGTTTGATCTCGGTGTGCAGAAGCAATAGAATTTGCAGATGTTACTGAAAGGCTTTTGCTGACAGGAGAGGAAATATACCTGTAATAGATACCGAGACCCCTGACTCTCCAATTCTTGTCACCATTTCTCTATCAGGACAGACATGCAGTTCGTTCCTTCCTATCAAAGAGCAACTCCCAACCAGTCCTTTATCTCAGTCCCATTTCTGCAGCACTGTGCAGGTACAGCTTGCTGAGTAGAGATGTCTTTAGGACCAGGAGGCTGCACTCTCATGGGCTCACTGTTACTGTGGAGGGCAAATCTACCTTTCACTAACCCACCCCAAGAAAGGCAAACCTCAGAGGACCCATCTTGGGCAAGCCTGGCTTGGAGCCTCCTTACAGCTCCAATTCCACAAGCCCATTAATGGCACTTCACTGCCCAAAGCTCTGTGAAGAGGAAATAAGGACATCCCCAAACCGTAGTGCCTTTGAATTATGTTCCCAGGAAAGGAATGCCCCAACATAAGCACCTCCGCTGCTCCTCCCACACTACCACAGTCGTCTCTTAACCTTGACTACAGTGGCCCTCAGTAAGACAAAGAAAACACCCTTTGCTTTTGCCTGTTGGATGATGTAAACCCACTTGCTGACCTTTCTGGGTGAACATTTTTCTAGTGTGAATGGGCCAGCTATGATCTCACTACCTTGTCAATGAAGAGGAAGTGGGGAAAGCCTTTTCAATGCTTAATCAAAAGAGGGCTTTTATGCAGTCTGACATCAGGGGAAAACACAAGACGGCTTTCCAACCGCACTGCAGGAACAGCTGAGAAGGCTCTCCAAAACCGCTACCCCTACCTTTCCAGCGACCCTCACACTGGGCCAGCTACTTAATGGCATGAGCAGACATCCAGCTCTGAACGTAGCACTGGCTAAAGGCTCATAAAACCATCAATTATATCAAAGCTACAAGAAGATCTGACTCTGGAGGGCATAAATATGGATTCTGTTCAGAGATTTCTGGTGTGACAGGGGGGTCAGCCTACAACCTTTACAATGAACATCCTGTTCCTGCTTGACCTCTTGTCCTTTTTTTCCCCTTCTACTTAATGACTGTTCGGAGCAGTCTTGGGGCTTGGAAGAAAAAGGAAAAAAAAAAGGAAGTCCTCCAAAGCTGGCTGACGTGTATTGATACTGCTGGTGGCAATATATTTACACAGCCACAAAAAGCAGCTGCTCAGCTGAGCCTACTTTTAGCTCGCACCCTACTACAATGAATGCAAATCTGAACGCACCAAAACCACACCGTTGCACTGAGTGAGAAACCAAGCTTTAACAGGGCAGTCTGCTGGGGATGCAGCCCCAGCAGTGATACCATGCAAAGCTGCTGCCAGTTGTGGCGTTTGCAGCTTCTAGGGAACCCTCAGTGTCCCCAGAAGCAGGGGACAAACAGTTTAACCTCCCTCTGTGTGTCCATAATCTTCCCCCATCACCATGGGGGTAGGAGAAAAGCAATGTCATACACAAGTACCAATCACAAGCTCACAGTACAGAGCTGAACTCTTCGCTGGGCATCTCCAGCTGCTTTTTACGTATTAATTGCTACACAAAATTAACTGGAAGCTCTATCAAACCCAAAGGCAATAGCATTAGAAACTATCACCCTGAGGCACTTCTCAGTTTAGCTCCTACTCTGAATTGATTAGACTTGGGTGCTTCAACTTTCCCAGTGTGTTCTCAGCCTCAAATAATTATTGATCCTGATTTCTTCCTCATTTTAGTTGTTTCTGCAAAGTATATCCCACAGAGGAAGGGCAGCAAGCAAGTGTGAAGTGTAATTATTTTTGGAAAGACTGAGGAAATCTGTTCCAATGTTTCTCCAGCTTATTTGGGTGTGAAAACACTTTTCAGATGTTCAGAGATGTCCTGCCCAGATGCCTGTGTGTGTGAAAAACGATCAACTGGCTTAGATGCCATATTCTGTTTCGTACACACAGTGCTATATGGGTTAACAGAACCTTTCTCTGGAAGAAATCCACTGCAAGTTCAGGGATCAGTATGTTATGCTGGGCACTTTTATGTTCAAGAATATGTTAGGGTTGTTTTTTTTTTAATTCTGCTCTTAAAATACTCAGGGCAAGAAGGACTTACGAGTCTTAACAATATAAATTCTAAGTGTAAGTCTAATCTACACGCAGATGTAAATCAACATTACTTGTTCAAATACTGATAAAAATTAGAACACAGTGAAGTCAAATGAACATAGGAAATATTTCACGTAATATTTACTGGAAAATTGCAACAGGGATTTTGTCTAATGAGTAAATACAGCATGAAGCCGTTGAGTCTTCTATCCCTGGGGTAAGATAATTTGAAACACATTTTTTCAGATCAAAAGTGTTATGTTGTCAAATATAAAAGCCCAATTTAGGCTGCATAATATTTAATTAAGAAGACAACATTCCGTACTGTGATTTATTTATTTTTTTAAGTCCAATGCGCCTTGAGTCATTTTATCTTCTGTAAGATTTGTACTATGCAAGATCATGGGAAAGACAAAATCAACTTTATTTTCATTACAAAAGAAGAAAAACCTAAAGGGAATCCTGTGAAAATCAAACTGCAAGATTTTTCCAATGATCCTGTAACTTGAAAGGCTATCTGCTCTCCCAGCATGGAGAGGGCTATCCTATCTGATCCTGCAGCTCTGAGGATGGATAACAAAGATCCACAACAACCGCAAGAATACCCGGAGTTTTCAGAGCAGACCCTCTTAGGGCTCTGCAGGCACCGTTTGCTCACCTTGACACTTCTGTGGTGTATCCGTGATGGCTGGCATTTCACACTGCTGGTGTTGCAACAGCCAGTGCAACGTTTCACCTCCACGCAGGGTGGCCATATCAGGAAATTGGCAGAGGTGGGATCAATCTGACTCCGAGGTATCTCGTATATAACCGTCCGTGTTTTGCAGACAGCCGGGATAGCTTCCTCTGGGAACACAAGAAATTCACACTTCCAGGTGAGCAGCTGCTCTCACCTCAGAGCACCCAGATACTTTACACCATCTATCTATGCATGGCACCCGTAGCTGGCGGGTTAAGAAGATGTTCTCAGTTCCCACTGACAAGTCAGTGCTGAGCACTGTGTGCCCACCTCTAAACTGTGCACGCTAACCCAGAGAGAAGCTTTACTCACTCCTAGGAGCCCAGCCCTAAAATGAGGGTTACAATGGCCTGGCTCCCAACATCACTGGGAGCACATGCCATTAGATAAGACAATCCTGGCTCTTCAGAATTGACATTGAGCCAGGCACTCCTCCAGATTACATGATCCTCTGATACAGCCCTCTCTGCACTGTGTAGCAGCAGCTGTTATTGTAAACACTGGGGTGATCGCTGCACACACGTATTATCACACAAACATCCAATACGTGGCAAATACCACCACAGAAGCTGCACTGAGGATATTTATATCACACCCAAATTGGCTGAGCTGGGAAACAACCTGCGCCAGCTCAAGACTTCTGACTCTTGGGTTTCCACTTCCAAAACCTTAACAACTCCACATCAGGGAGTCTGGTCCATCTGCCATCCCAAAGGACAACTGCCATTTTTTCTGAGTGAAGTTATCAAAGCCTTACACATGGTGGCTTTTATTTAATTTGATACTCCTTGAATGAGGCAAAACCACAGGAACAGTGTGACTGATAAACCTGCAGCTAAACCAATATCCTGCTGGGCTCAGGTATGGCCAGCTGGTAGTCAAGTTTCAGCCACACGAGGATCACAAAGAGCAATCCTCTCCTGCTGCAGGATGCTGCCATGAAAAATCCAAACCATGCATTGTTCTCAACCTCTGGACTGCCTAAGAAATCAAGCAGATCATTCAAAAGCATACAGAAAATAACATCAATTGCAGGGGTAACTTGCTTGATGTCAAGTTCTCCGAAGGCAGCTTGGGGGTTTTTTGCCTTACAGTAGAAATAGTGATAGCTTTGGGTTAGATGTGTCAGGGAGCTGGAGTGCTGCCTGCACTTCTTTAGTTACTTCTGAAGTACAAGAAGTTCAAGCCTAGCATGTGCCCGTAACACAAAATCTAGGCTTGGTTTTGAGAGATGCATTTCAGTCAGCTAAATGGAGTGAAAATTCTTTTTCTCAGTCCCCAATGCCACGAACTCAAGAAAATTAACGGATCCAATACTGCAAGATAGCTGGCAACTCCTACAAGTTATTGAGCATATCCAGTTGCCAGTGACTTTGGCGGGGAGGCATTCAACACCTTGCAGGGTAAGGTGCCAAGCGTAGCAGACTGTTTCAAACCGCTGTTCTCTAGAGGCATTCAATGTGACGAGCGCGCTTGCCAATTCACACTGCAAAACCACGCTGACAGCATGCTGTGCTATCTGCTGCGCCCCGCCACAGCCTAAAGTACAAATATATTGACTCTGAATTACCTATAATGGATAAGATCATGAATGTTTTCCTCAGCCAAATGGAATGGTAAAACACAGATGAACAAGCGCTGCATACAAACCCTATTCTAAAAGTCATTAGCATCTCTTTCAATTTATATTTGGCCTTTGCTGGATCACCATCACAATTGTTTAGGAAGAACAATATCCCCCGTAAACATGCCTGGTGCCCTACTCAATGATGGAAATCAATGCCCCAGCATTTCCATCAATGGCTTTTAATTTTTTTGGGTAAACTGGCTTTTTCTTGTGAATAAAGAGTCAAGCTGTTTCCTTTTGTGAGGCTTCTGTACTGAAAACTCTACCAACTGTTGATGTTTTTTAAAGCACACTGCTGTAGTTGTTCCCCACACTATGAATTATACATTGAATATCACAGCATTATTCAACCAAGGCCTAGCTTTCTAACATGCTGCAACAGGAAAGTGAATGTAAAGAATTTGTGCTTGTCTGTCTCCTATGGACATCCTCCAGAAGACAGCTTCTCAGGCAACGGCTCGTTTTGTGCACAAAGAAAGGCAGAAACTAGAAATGGCCTTTTTCCATTGTGCATGTCACATTTCTCCAGTGAAGTGTCCTGCTTGGCTGACCAAACCCCCTCCCAAACCCCATTTTTACTCCCTAAGTACAAATAACTTGTTTCTTACCAATGCTTCTTTTTCTGCGAATGGGCACAGGACGGTTCTCTTGCACATGTTTAGCAGAATGAACACTGTAAGATCTCAAGTTTGTTTCTGAAACATCATCGTATCCTAAAACAGGAGACAAAATATTAAATCTCAGCTATGTCATTTGCATCTATGTCGCTACAGTGCTGTTCCAGACATATAAATCTGTGCTGTATGTATGCACAGCACCAAATCCTGCTGCAGCCAGTCTAATGTAGCTCCTATCAATGCAGCTGCAAGACATGGGCGTTAAATGTCATGTATAAGCATGCACAATTTAATTCTAACACCCATTTCACCCCAGAAACAGTGCACACTCTGTGACACCATACCATATCTAAAGCAAAACAGACACATTTTTGTGTGAAAGGCATAATAAAGCTTTTCTTACTGGGAAGGTGTAGAAATAAGAACAATAATATTTCACGTGAAATGTTTCTTACAATAAGTTTTCTGAAGTTCTGGCATGGGGCTACAGTAGAAAATATGGTATTACACACCCAAGAGCAACAATGCTGCCTCTGTAAATTTTCTCTTGCTTGGTTTTCAAGGCAGTACTAGGACAGAATCAAAAGCAAAAAGTAACTAGCATGGGTTTCCTTTTAGCCTCTCTGTTGCAGAACAAATCCCCTGTGAAGTATCCTAACCTTTGGAGGGGCATCTGAAGCTACTGCAAACTCTGGGACCGCATCCAGGCTTGTCTTGTTCCCTAAATAAGCCTACCACATGGGTTAAAGGGCCATGAGAAAAAGCAAAGATGGAAAACTTGGCATTTCATTTATCATAAAAAACAACAAAATAACTGCTCCAGCTATTTGGTTTTGTTAAGTGAAGCAGTCCAGGTCGTGTCCCATGCAGTGGGGTTCTGCAAACTGGGGATGAGGAAGCTGTAAGCAAACTGAAGACTGCATACAGATTCCAGTGCACCAAAACTAAGTGCTCTGCTGCTTGTTGGAGAGCCATCTGCAACGTCACCAGAGAGTTTCAAGGTTTCACTACTGGCTCCAAAGAAAACTGTGATGTAAAACACATCAGTGGTTATTGCAGACTATTTGGTTACTCTCTCTACATGCTACATCCGACACTCCTGTGTCTTCTGCACTGTCATGCTCCCTGCTTCCAGTTCATTTTGCACCCACAGTCAACTGTGACTCTGGAACTTGTTTTATTAGTAACTCACATCGTAGGGGTCTGCTCTACCAACAAACCAACTCCTTTACTCCTTGCTCCAGAAATCTTGCCCTAAAGAGAATGCAGCACGCAAAATCACCTGCAGAGCCTGCTAAGACATGAAGACAGTGCTATCTGCAGGACTTTAGAAAGAGCTCTGTGCCTCAAGGTCTATCTTCACTCCTAGGAACATACTATTGTAGGTGGCTAAGAGAAGATTAATTGGGAGGTCCAAGAGGTAGTGCCAGGATCACCCACTGGTTCTGCCTATTTTCCTAGCCTAATAGACAGATCCTTGTCTGAAATAAGCCAGTGCGAACTCCAGACTCTCAATTTACCCAAACACGTTGGCTCCTACTTCCTATGTAGAGTCCTCTTTTCCCATTGATTTCAGTGGGAAGTTTTGGGATCTGATTAGCTGATAGTGGCCTCATTTACAGTCCCAGTCCTGTAATGGAATGTAGCGATGACTAATAGATGTTATTTCTGCTTTTCCTGTATCACATACTCCAGAAAACTCATCAGTGGGGTAAATAAAATGGCTTGTCTGGATACCACAGGAAGACCAGGACTGAGCTGGGGAGCAGAGCCAGGTCTCCTGCATCTCATTCCAGTGGCACCAGGCCACCCAACTGACCCCAAGTGGCATTATGCAAAAGGAGGAACCATTCTGACATTCCTCCGGCCCTCTTCCACTTCCTAATGCCCTGCCACCCAACACCTTAATACTGACCTCCTTTTTTGGCAGCTTCGAGTCGTCCCTCACTTTGAGGCAACGAAGTGATGATACTCAGAAGAAAGCAGCGTGACTTCTGCTCAGCGTAAGATCCAAGTTAGGCTCAGAGCAAGAAGCATTTCTGTCCGCATGCAAACAGTGTTTAAAAAAGATTAAACACAAAACTAATGCCTCTAATCCGAATGCTTGGTGGGCACAGACATCTTGCTGAAAAGAGAAACCCTCGATGATGCCAGCTGTACGGCAGGCCTGAGCCACAGGTCCTAATCCTGCGTTCAACACGCTGGCATAACTCCCTTGTGACATGACTGATTTCTTGCCATCTTCTTTAAAGAAACTGGTAGGACTAAAGAAATAGTATGATCAGCTAACCAATATGTTAAGCCATGTGCTTACATATAACTGCTCAACTCAGCTGTAATTAGCCATATTCTATCATCATGTTTATAAAGCGAAATGACATGTCGAGGAGCATGTGTTGCTTATAAGATGATTTCTAAGGTGAAGAAGGCCTCTGGCTCATACCATATCTCACTGTCTCGCTACATATCTTAGGCATGTATATCATTTCTTAAGTTCATGTCTCGCTGTGGGGGTTAAAAAAAGAGATCTACACAGCTAGCACAGCAGACTGCGAAACAGGCAAACCTCAATGCATTATGCAACACAAATTGTGGTATTCTTATCGACACAGCATCAATTTTTTTAATTTTTCTTTTTTTTAATAAACAGAATTGTGGAGCACATGGCTGGGGCCAGAAGACACTATAACACTAACGGCGCTTGGTGACCCCCTGATGCCCACAGGCATTTGGAAGGAATTCCATTTCCCAGTGAAGTCAGTGGGAAAATCACAGCACCTGAAGCAATCATTGAGTCAACAGGAGTCTTGCCTGAGTGGGATTGAAAAATCAGAAAGTCAGCTTTGAAACCCACACTTGAATCTAGATGCCTGGCCAGAAGACCTCCATTATTTCATTCAAACAGCAATGTTACAGTAATTGCAAGTATCACTCTCTAGTTTGACTTTACAGAAGCCGGGTTTCTAATATGCATCAGGTTTTCCCTCTCGTGTACTGACTCAGGAGCCTGAAGTTGCAGGATAAGGTGTTTCAGCTCCTAGCAAAGGAAATTGGAGTTTATGGGTGCTTAGTGCCTCACAAAATGAAGCTTAGAGCAGAAAGCTTAGAAACAGATGATTCTTAGTTTAGAAATTGAATACTGCTTGTCACTAAGCGAAGATGGAGGATGCTGCACGGAGCCAGATTAATGCAGCTCTCTTTTAACGTTTTAATAATAAAAAAATGTTTTCATGGCAGCCAATCAAAGAATTTCTCTGTAATCTTTTGTGTACTGACAACATATCAATGATGGGTAGAGAAACTCCTGCAATTAGCCTTGGTCAATCCATTAGTGTAGCTGAAATTGTTCTTTTTTGTCAGATTGGCATTTTTCCACTGGGTCATGGAGTATCTATCACAGAGTTCCTGTGACATTTTGCCAATATGTGATTACTCTTCTCCCTAAATAAGCATGTGGAAAGCTTCCTAAGACTACTGTTGCTTTGTATTTATCAACTTAGGCTTTCTCCTTGCAATCTCCTTCCCAAAGAATTCCATGTGAGGCACAATCACCAATATACACAGTCTTGACACAAACCCTTCTGGATGTCACTTTGATGTGCATCCAAAAAGTATAGGTCCAAGACTTCTAGTACCAACAACAGCAGTTCAGGAAATTCTCATTATCTCATTTTTTCAGGAATTCAATGTGAGTTACAGTAAACTGAAACGGTCTGTCTTACAAATCGGTCCTAGAGCCAGAAAGCCCAAGGCAACATCAATCTGTTTGTTTGATCTTCTTTCTGGCTGATGCAAAATATGCCCCCCTGACATCCAACTGCAGAGGTAGCTGTCATTAAGTTTTCAACTTTGATCTATTAAAGGAAATATAAGTAGCAGCCTGCAAGATCCTGTTTTGTTTAGGGTTTTTTTTTCCCCTTTGCCCAGATGTGATCAACCAGCTGTAAAGGAGGAGTACTCCCTCTAACCCTCTCAGGAGAACCACCGGACACACGTGGCAGGTGCCTTGCTTGCTCCTCACCGTGTGTGAGAGGTGTGAGGAAAGCTCAAGTCTCATTGTAACATCCTGGCACCAAAAGCCATAAAGTCAACACAAGATTTTTCCAACAGATTGAGCTCTGTAGCACTCCCAACACTTTTCCATGCAAGTATACTGTAATTTAGAGTATTTCTCCACTCAACAAAAGCTGCTCTGCTAGTTCTTAATCACCGGCCGTTAAATTCACACGGCCTAAGGTGACCCTGTGGTTGATGCCCTTAAACCATGCAAAGAAGCACACTCAGCCCTGCCTTTCCCCACGCAGGGAGATGACTGGGAGGGGGGAAAAAATCTGTTCCCAGCGGGAGGCAAACATAATAGGTGATGAAACGAACTCTACCTCCCACAGGACAGATGGGAGAGGTGAAGCGCGAGGAGAAAAACCACGCTGCTAAGCCAAAGAGAACTTCACAGGCAGAATATAGGAAATGCCCCCGTTTCGGTGACTTAGTCTGTTAGTAGTAAAACTGCACTCTGCACGCTACAGCTGCCTACGTCCTGGGATCGTGAGTGCTTGCTGTTTTCAGTAGGGTCAGGCTCCGCTTGCTGTCACACCAGTGAAGCTTCATCGCTGGCTAGGCATCCCAAGCACAGCAATCCAAGAGCCTGTTTTCTGATATAAACAGTGAATTTTCACGTGGCCTTTACAGGGATTTCTCTTTCGATCGGACATGTAGCACTGTGCTCTGACAAACTGGCCTGGATTTTCTTTTTTGAATACAATGATAAGCTCCATGTTGGGTAGTGGGTTTTTTTTTTTCTTTAAGTAATATGCCAGATGGTCTGGGGGTGTGGTTTCTAATTTTATGAAGGGGGTTATCAGTCATCTCTGCGCTACAATATAGAGACCAAATCTGTCAGAATAGAAGGAAAACCTTCCCACTCTGACTTACAAAACTTAACTTTTCCAATTAAAAATATAAGCTTTGCATTGCAGGAGAGAAAATGACTGTTCTTCCTTCTGTTTTCCACAGAATCTGCCTTGTTATTCAGGAATATCAGACATTTTCTTCATGCATGCCTGATCCTGCAAACTCTTCTCCTACAAGATCATTCGTAATTCTCAAGTCCACCCACTGAGTTTAAACAGGGCTACTCACATGCAGAAGGACTGGCAATACCGGTGCACTAAAATGAGGGAGAAAATAATCACTGGAGTGTTTTTTTTATTCTGATCCTCAGTTTTAATCAGTATATGCCATAAACCAGAAATGTATCTATCTACTGTGTAAGCTCTTGGTGAACTAGCTCTTCCCTAAATGCAATTACAGCCCTAAGGAAATACCTTTTGGAAAGATCATCTTACCGGTGACAACTAGAAAACGTCGCATTTGCTAGTCCAAGCTAATACTAAATATAGTAAACAGGCCCAATCCTGTTTACTGAAGAAAACGTGGTCATTTCAATGTTCAATTAGTCATGCTGATAAACCGTTCATAAGTATTACTCACAACAGTAAAGACTGCAGGACTGTGCCCGGAAAACGTAAACGTGGATAGTGAAGATCGGTTACTTGCTATGACAATCCAGTCCTGCCCATGTAGCTCAGAAAAGGAGCACAGAAGCAATAACAGGGTGAAAGGCTGAATACTTTGGGGTTATTTTTTAATATTGTTTGAGCTTGTGTCTCGAGGCACCACTGTTTCATGTTGAAATAGTAAAATATTTATGTGCCTTGTTTCTCTAATGGCTTCTAAACTGACAAACTGCATGAAACCAGCAAAACGAAATGGCAAACTTGTGCCTGACCTCCTCAATTTTTGGTCTTGCATCCCCTGGTTAATATTTGCCACTAGTTTAATCATTATTTTCTGCAATAAATTTCTCTCCTCTGCTACATCTACTAATTTATTCAGCTCCTGTCGTTGCTCCGCTTGTCTGCTTGATTCTCTTGCAATGGAGCCATGTGAACTTTTGCTCTCCTTCTAAGTGGTATTTAAAAATGAAGCATGTGCTTGTTATGCTGGGGTATTTGAAAAATAATAATGTATGCTGGTAGCCACAGAAGGCTGACCCCAACACAGAAGAAACATGCAGTATTTTAAAACACTTCGTCTCAGATCCAGTCCCTCCTGCAACAGCAGCCAAAGCCTTCCACCGAGTTCACTGGGAAAAAGATTTTCGCAGTAGTGCACTTGTCTGGTCCAAAAGAGTCTTCAGTGGGGAAATATGTATTGCATGCCCCTTCCCTGTTGTGAAAGCATCTTTAATTGTGGTGATAAGCAGTAATGATGAAGCACTGCTCTCCAAAAATACTAAGCCCATGCCAACAAATCTGGTAATTAGTAATTAGCCTCTATGGTAAAGTATTGTGCAAGAGAGAAATGCTCCCATTTTCAGTGTAATGGGAAACCGTTTGCTGGCTAATCACATGAAAATTGAAAGCTAGGTCTGTAAAACACGTTCCTGGTGCATTCCTGCTCATTAATACAGCAGCGAGTTAAACTCTAGAAGGATCCTGTAACACTGAATGAAGGTGATTGAACCTGGCACAGACTTTACAAAAATACACAGCATATGGTTTAAAGGGAGATGGCCCGGTACCAACGCAAGCAAGAACTCATTCATTTTTCTCCATGTTTGCTCTTCAGAAAGACACAGGTTTCCCTCGGGCACATCAAAGGAGCCGGGTTTATTCTCTCTCAACTAAGGGAAGAAATCACCAGGAGCAAAGTGCATCAAGTGAAACCAAGTGATAAGAACCCCAGTAATACAGTGCTTCTAGATCAGATTTACTGCTGCAACGATCTGTTTGAACTGCACGTTCTCACTACACCCATTCGCATGCCTAATGATGCAGAAAATAACCCCGCACTATTTTCTTTTGGGAAGAAAGTGTGGTTTTTAAGGGTAAGGTCCATGTGCAGGTTCCTGTTTAAAATCAGTGTGGACGGTTTATTTTCCTTTTAATAAAGCCCAGCTCTTGAAGAGACATTACTTCATTCATAAATACCGTTTCAAATATTTTAAATACCTCTAGGACAGTAGTTTAAAGATAACAGAGCAATGCAAGACCAACAACAAACCCTTATGGAAATTCTTCTCCGCCGGGAGACGGAGAGATCTGGAAGCACAGAGGGGTCACTCGGTGCCTCTACACGCTGAACCCCCCTCCCCCAAAGTTTTAATTCCCGATCGGCCCCCTGGCCGCCGCCTCCCATGGAAACGAAGCTCCCCTGCCCAGGGCAGCCCGGTTCCTGAGGCCGGCTCCCCGCACGCCTCCCGTCCACCGAGGCGAGGCAGCCCGGACCGGGCGAAAGGGGTGCTGGGCGCTCCGCCGCGGCCGCCCGCTCTGCCTCCCCGCCCGGGGCGGCGGCGGCCGACGCCGCGGAAGGAATGAGGATGGGACTAATTTACCTACGGAGTCAATCTCCAGGAGGCGCTGCAAGTCGCGGATGCTGTGGATCTCGCTGTGCGCCAGCCGCTCGATGAGCTCCTG
>VZTU01032193.1:1165-13721 GCA_013400835.1 Zapornia atra | reverse complement strand
ACAGGATCTACATTTTGTAAATCTGTGTTCACTAGGCCTGATCCCCTGGCCATCATGCATGTGCTGCATGATAGCATCCAAGATGACCTTCTCCACAATCTTCCCTGAAACTGAGGTCAAAATGACAGGCCTGTAGTTCCCCGGATCCTCCTTCCGGCCCTTCTTATATATATGGGTGTAACATCTGGCAGCGTCCAGTCGAATGGAACTTCCCCAGTCAAGATACCATTCAGCCTTTATTTTCAGATGAAAAAAAGCTGTTGTGCAAAATAAATTTTGAAATCAGAGAAAGACTTTTGCCTGTTGAGATTCTGAGGTGTGGAATATTCCGCAGGAAAAAAATATAAACTGTGTTCAATCTATTCATCACTCTGTGTGTGTGCCTCTTTCAGAGATTTTATTTTATTTAAAAGCAAAAAAAAAAAAGAAAGAGAAAGTAATACTGACTGTGGACTGATGCCATATGTAAAAGCTCTTGTTTTGAAGTGATTTGTGGGGAAAAAAACACTGGTACTTCATAAAGGCTCAAATATGAAAAATAAAAATGTTAGACTTGTACTAATCTAGTTTCAGCTTGCTTTATTTCTGGTAGGTGACATTCTAAAATGTTGTAGAAGAAGGTTAATGAAGCAGTAGGAAGAGGTTAATAAGGCACTAAATTTAGAGGAGATGAATTACAGGAGAAAGTTCTACTACTGGCAGAAGCTGCTCAAGTCAGTGACCTAAAGGACAGTAAAGGGCATGAGAGAGATTTCTCCAGAAAGACTTTTTCCAGTTCTTTTAGTGAGACTGGTTCCTGCACTGTAGATACATTTGGCAAATCATGAGAACTATAAATATCATGTTCAACCAAATTAGGTGACCAGAGATGACTACAGAAATTTCTTTTAATGATGAAGATGAACACAGAATATCTATACGTATTCCTTGGCCGTGACTGTGGTTAGGGGAGTGGAGTATCTCTTCTACAAAGAAAGGCTGAGAAAATTAGGTCTTTTTAGACTGGAGAAGACTAAGAGGGGAACTTATCATATTAAATATGAAGGATGAAAGGATGAGTGTCAAGAGGATGGAGCCAGACTCTTTTCAGTGGTGCCCAGTGACAGCACAAGGGGCAACAGACACAAACTGGAACACAAGAAGTTCCAACTGAACATGACAAAAAAACTTCACTTCGAGGGTGATGAAGCACTGAGACAGCCCAAAGAGGTTGTGGAGTCTCCTTTTCTGGAAAGATTCAAAACCTGCCGGGATATGAACCTTTGCCACATGCTCTAGGTGATCCTGCTTTCACAGACAGGTCAGAGCAGATATCTTCAGAGGTCCCTTCCAACATCTACCAGTGTGTGACCCTGTGACAGGTGATAGGAGGAGAATAAAAATGGGGTGAAGGAAGTCAAGAGAGGTATGGAACTAATTCATAGTACAGCCTACTAGAGTTCTCTTGTTTATATTTATTTACACTTATTTACACTTCTGTGGAAGGGAAACCTTATGTTCAAAACTGATTATTCTATCAACACTATCTCTGCAATTCATTAAAATACCAGAATTCCCCAAAATTCAGCTTTGGTTTAGAATAATAAACTGACAGGGTCAATCAATATGGATAGCACCTCCTTGAATTTATATCTTTGGATGGATAAATGCCTTCTGGAGATGCCTATCTTTTTTTTTTTTCAGTGAAAGTTGAGAGGTGAGGTGATGGCTTTTATTTAGAAACCTAATTTATAAACAGTGAAATTGGGCTGTAAGTATCAAAATGCATATCTACAGCTCTATCATTTTCCATAACTTCAATAAGAGAAAGCTAAAATGACAACTGAAATTATTCTTGCTATTTTAAATGAACTTCAAAGGTAGATGCAGCCTAGATCTGAAAGGGGGAACTATGCAGCTTCATGTCTCAGAATGTGAAAATCTCCTTAATCACCTTTGCTCCCTTTCATCCTTACCATGAATCATTGCCTGAACCTAAATATACATTCAGAGTCTTCTTTTCACAATTTTAGTATCTTACATAAGGACACATATCAGATGCTGCGGATTCAGCTGTACAAAAGATGGCTTGCCACAGCATGCTGAAATTTTGATGATGAAAGACAGACTTTGGCCTGCCTTTTGGATGGCCAAAGGTTTGTGAAGGAAAAAGGAAAAAAAATATATTTAATGTCATACATGCAGAGCAATCTGAACTTTAATTATTTTAGTTTATCCTATTGCAGCTTTACCAAGGAGAAAGTGTGTTGCTAAAGGGAGAAGAAATAGCCATTAAAAGTCTGTATGTGACATAACCACAGTTCAGTACATTATTTTGCACAATACTACAATAATCTTTATGTAATATAGCATAAACACTCTGCTAAAGTAGGACAAGTGAATCTGCAAGCTCTTTTTCCGTGTCAGTATGATAACACAAAATGTGGTTTACCTATAGAAAAAAGGAAGGATTTTGCTAGATTTTGATTAGGTTCTCATTTAAATGTCAGATTTTAAGCTACTTTCTCTCACATAGCAAATACATTTTTATGTCTTTTTAGTTTTGATATGCAATTTTTGAAAGTTTGACAATATAGTCTGAAATGACAAAATCCCTTCTGAGCCAACCTTCACTTTCTCTGCCAAAATAATGAAAAAGTTTACACCTCCTCACTCTGAGTATATATGGAAAGATATGCATATCAAAACAGATTTATTTATTTTTTTATCTGCTTGATGTCATGAAATTAGACATTCTGTCTTGACCCACTAGAAACACCAGGAAATAGATTAAAGTCCATTTGGTTTATATTACCAGATGATGAAAGTATAATAGTAATAATATGAGCACTTCAAGATGAGTGAAATTACTTCCATGGATGGTAGTAAGAAATTGTCCAAATATATTATAAAGAAGATCAAATAATTACAAATATAATTCAGAAATAGTAGGTAGCGCACTACCATAAGGGGAAAAACTAGATTTCCAAGTTGATTTATGTATTATTTACTCTTTTGAAACCAAAGAGAAAATAATTCTTTCAACAGAATATTTTATACTTGAGATGTAAATAAACATCCCCCAACCTAAATTTAAATACGTAATGCTTCAAAAATATTGTAAGAGAAACATATTTCCTAAGAACTACAGTTGAAAATGTAAGCAAGGAAACCAAGGTTTGCATTTCTGAAAACTATTCTAGTAGAAAACCTGCTGATCACTCGAGGATCAGAGTGACTTGCAAATGAAGTATTTATATAATTTCCTCCAAATTTGTAGGTTAGACATAAGGAAAAACAGTCATATTGCATTTAAATGTAAACCAAAGAACATGTTGCATTACAGGAACACCTAGGAATTTCCCAATTTGCTTTGGCAAATAGCTGCCTAGGTGGTGATTTTTCATTCCTTTTAGTATTTTAGACATCTGTTCTGACAAAATAAAAAAAAAAATCAGAGAAAGATAGATAAAATTAGATGCAGGTCTTTAAAAATTGAGATCATTGGAAAGATACATAGAAAAACAGCTCAAGGATAAAGTGCCAACTTCAGGAGTAGATGGTACCTACACACCTAATAGAGGTTTAATCTTACTAGGCATGCTAACAATTTAAAAAATGGTAAAAAAAATAAATCAAAAACCCTCTGAAGGTTTCTGACTTAGCAGTGAAAATAAAAAAATATTTTGGTACTTTCCCTTTTTCATAAATCCACCCTAGTACAGGGAGGTATGCAGTGAATATGAATCCATGTAAAGAACCACATATGATGTGTTTTCATTCCAGTTAGTTTGGAGAGTGGCTCATTGCACATTTCCTGCATAGACAATAAGCACTGAGCCTGCACTGTTAGTGCAGTGGAACAAGCTGTTTCATTTCACAGCTTGGACGAGTCATTTATAGCCCATAAAAAATTACTTAACACATGGTGGCATATGTAACTCTATAAAGCTTTCTTTGAGAAGGAGGTGGAAGATGGCATTTGTATACACAAATATATCTATACACATACCCAAGCTAACGCAATATGTTATCACTCTTTGTGCTATAAACCTAGTAGGCACACTATCATGGTAAATAAAGATGAAAATTTTTGGTAAGAACCTGCCTATTCATTCTTCACATCATGATTTCCAGATTCCCCCTCAGATTTCTACTGCAGCTCTGAGACTCTTCAGTGAAATATGCTTAAATTCTTGTTCATACCTCCCTGGAACTACACACTGGTGAGCACAGTCCTATGTGCTGCACAGCTTGGGTACCAGAGCAGATGCTTCTGCACTGACTGTTCATGTGGAAGACAGGTAATGCTATTATATTAATAGATTTTCTTTTGCATACTTACATTACCTGGTGCAGTGGTAGCAGCCCACTGTTGAGATGCTATTTCTTTATCATAAAATAAGAAAAAAATACTAAAGTAATTGTTGCTAAGACTCTACATTTAAGAGTATGAGAAATTGCCTATTCATTGTGATAGTATGAGATGTGATAGTTCTAACAAAGCTGATTGTGTCTAATCTGATAAAGAAAGCCAAATTTGTCTTCAGGGACCATCAGAGTGTTTTGTGGGTGGCTGTAGAGAACCTAGGAAATTTTAGCCCAAAAATGAATACTTGTAATTATTACTGGGATTCAACTACCTGTCCAACAGAGCAATGAGGGATGATCTTTTCTATTAATCAGGATAAACATGGAATCAGCGCAGTCAAAACTGCAAAAATGTTTTAATCCAAATTTTTCTCAGGAGGGATGAGCAGAAATGTTATGTAGAGAATTCCACAGTATTATACATAATACAGAGTTCTACAATCCCTGGAGGACTGATGCCTGGAAACATTGCTTATAGTAATGTGGGGATGGTTCCTAAAGTTGTTACCAGCTTGGAAAAATATCAATTTGTCTTTCAGCTTCTGCCCAGAGTCTTCTGGTAAATGCCTATGTCTTTATTTACTTATTTTTCAAATCTGCAAGTTTCTATTGGAAATCTTTACAGTCTAGAATACCTGCTTTTCATTGAAATACATTACATTTTCCCTCTCATTCAGCATTCAGCAGTGCCATTACTCTTCATTTCATGCAACACTGATTCCCTCAAACTGCTATAATAGACATACCCTAAAGCTGGTATTTCATTGCACTGTGGAACTGACACATGTGGTTGAAGTCCACAGAGATAAATTTGAATAAAGAATATCATATAAAAACCTGGAACAGAAGAAAAAGTACAGGAATGGTACGGCACTTAGGTAAATGCCCTCACAGGGCTTTGTGCTGAAGACTGAAATGATGGAAACAAAAAGAGAATGGGAAAATGTGCTTCTATTTACAGTGTTCATGAACTGGGAAGAAACCTGATAAGTAAATGGAATTATATATCACTTAAAAACTAATGGTGAAGGTCAAACTAATGAGTCCATGTTCCAAATGGTCTAAATGACTTTAGAAGAGGTCTTCTATGGGGGTGAAAATGACAAAAAAAAGTTTCTAGGTTTCTGAACTTTCACGGTGGATTGAGGGAGTGGTGGAAGTCCTTTTAACAAAGTAAGGGGGAGCTGGGTATTATGGATTTTAGAAAATGGGAAGGGCCTGATGTTCAGTAATGGGAGAATGTCATATGTTGGTATCAGATGCAACAGAAAAAGTTTCGTGATGCAAGACTGAAAATTTTCAGAATTATTCGGAACTTTTAAGTGTGAGAAAAAACGTCAGGGACTTAATTCCTGGAAATCTCACATCTCAGATGCTGAGACCTCTGCCCAGTACCACACAGAACAGAAGTAATCAATCCCCTGTTCTGGCAGCTGAAAGTCTGTTCCAAGTAGGAGGTCTTGAGAGTATGATCAGCTGGTCTTCACCTAGATCTGACAGCAATTCCACCTGCAACTGGGAAAATTTTCGGATGAAAATTTTCTCATAACTATATGCCCTGGAAAAGATTAATCAGAAAAGGTACACATATTTCTATTTAAATATGTCTGGCTGGCTTAGAAACTCCCCATAAATTATCTGAAGTCACTGAAACAAATACCATCTATTTGTAGATCTAAAAAAGTCCCAACCCTTTTGTAACTCATTAAAAATCTGTTTCTGCTCCTGGGCAGTAGGACTTGTATAATTAACCAAACCTTTTCAATAATGAATACAAAGGAGTATCTCATAGCGAACTAATGCTCTGACAACTCCTGTAGATTTATTTTCTGGCAACTGTCTCTAAACAGAAATAAAACTTTCTCCTGTCTCCTGCCACAGTACAGTGAGACTGCTTTGAGAGTTAATGCCTCACCGACTTTATGCACCGAGGCCAACACATGATTTTATCAAGAATCTCTGAGATGTGGTACTTCTCTTTTGAAGACAGTTGTTGAAGTCTTACTTGCAATTTATCTTTAAAAATTAAAGCTGTGCATATGGGATTTGAAAATAGGGCTCTACAAGTCCTCAAAAACTGAAAGTGCAGCACAGGCTGTTTGCATCCTGTGCAAGGCACTTTGCTTCACATTCTGAAATAAAATGGATACAATATAGTCAGTTGAAAAACAGATGCAGTCCTCTAGATTAAATAGAATTAAGACTGTGGTGCCCATCATGCTGCCAGTTAATAGTCATGATTTCCATCCAAATAATCAAAATTTCTGTCTCAGGATCTTTGTGATACATATTCTCAGCTGCTTGCACAAACTGTTTCTTGTAAAATTTTGGGTTGCTTCCCTTAGTAACACCAGTGGTAGTTAAGAAAAGACAAATTTTAAAAAGGATAAAATAATTATTTTCAGTTTGGAGGGAATTGAGACTTAAAGAACATAAAAAGCCTAACATTATTCAACACAGCAGAAAAGATCATAATGTAATCCAATTTTCTTTTTAAATTCCAAGTCATGTGAGACAGAATGCAGTATTTGCTCACCTATGTTTTTGAGTAGTGTTAACTGTATATTACATTTATTATTTGCACAAAAATTATAAGCAATTATAAGCAGGTCTTCTAACCAGAAAGGTCAGGCAACTGCATGCATACAGTAATTGCAAGTAAATAAACTACCAATTGTATTGGTAGTCTTCATTACTTTTCTAACCTATCTCAGAGAAGCATAAAGAGACAACATAATAAGGAGCTTTCAAGCTTTGTCCTGAATTTCTTTCCTTTCTCCATGTGACATATAAGCTGCAGCGAAGGAGCACATTTTTATCGAGAATGCTTCAAAAGACATAAGGCAAGTATGCTACCCTGCTGAGCAGTGTACTTTCTGATTTTGAAAGCTGTTTGTTATGCTTTGAAAACAGGCACTGGTAACAGCAGAATTAACTCCTTAAATGTCAAAGACAGAACTGGTGCCACTGGGAACTACAAACACTGTTGCTGATTCTACCTCACTGCTTTACCCATAAAACCATCATCCTACTGCTCAGGCAAAGAAAAAAACAAAGGAAATATGGTTTATTTTCTGTTAGCTAGCAAATTTTTTTTTTTTAATAACCGCTTATTTACAAAGCCTATGATGCAATATGCCATGTCTTGCCGGCATATGTAGGATAGGGAGAGAAAATAATATGTTATCTGTATGCATTTGCAGCAGAGAACTTCAAGCAATAGAAATAATTACCTGGGAGGAATTTGGCCACCTCAATGTTTATGAAAAATACTATGGAGTGTTTAATAAGCGGCTGCGGCAGATTCCTGCTTTAAACTCTTCCCAGTGAGATGTTCCCTTAAAGAAAATACCATCCTTGATACTGGTTTAGCTGCCAAGAACACCTTTACCTGTAACTAATCACTGATGCTTACTCATCTTAAAATGGCAAAAAACAGGCACTGACGCTGAAAGAAATCTCGTCATGCTCCTGCTTATTCCTTCCCACACAGTTTTCCTGACGTTATCTCCTTTTGTCATAGATGTTTGTACAGCTGCCTAGTGAGCTAGTTGGCAGAAACAAGTCTACTAACTGCAACCTCCCCGCACCAATGTACTGATTTTGGGTTAGTCACCCAACTTGATTCAGCATGCGCTTTTTGCCACCCTGAAGGATGAAGGAGGTTGAGGGAAGGAAACGGGGGCATTCTTCAGCAACAACGCTGGTTTATGGTGTGGCATGCTTTAGGAAGCAATTGTAGACTGATAATTCAGAAAGGAAAGGGATGCTAGAGGTCTCCAGTACAACACTGCATTCACAGTAGGGTTAACCGCAAAATCCAATCAGACTAGACAGAGCTTGTTTCTTGAGTTTTAAAAATCTCCAAGAGAGGTTCTGCAGCCTCTCTGGGCAAACCTATGCAGTGTTTAAGTACACTCATGGGGATTTTTTGTTTTAGTTTCCCCTGTATTCAGTTGGAATTTCCCTTACTTCGGCTTGTGAATGTTGTCTATTTCTTGTGGTTTTTTGCTGCAGAGCTCTGAGTCTGACTCCATCTTCTTTATGCTACCCCATAAGGTAATTAACTACCCAGAAACTAGCTAATTTCCTGAGGTTTAAAGAAACCCTCAGCCTCTCCTCAATTACACTTGTACTGGCCATTAACACTGGTCTCACAAGCACTCAGTGGAAGGGAATAACCCCTTCATATGGCCTGCTCCCTGCATGGTTGCTTTTGCAGCCCAGCATGCAGCAACGGTGATCACAAAGCCATTTTCCAAATTAATATTGTTTAAATAAAAGTTGTTGATGTCATTGTACCAGTTACTTTCTCAGAGAAAATCTGATTTGAAGAGTGCTTTAAATTGTTTTGGTTGAGCAGAAGTGAGTGGTCACCACATATTTTAAGATGAGGGCACGTAAAACTCATTTGCTTTTGGGAAAAGGACAATGTCTCCAATGCTAGCACTTTCAGTATTTTTAAAATTGCTTTGGGCATGATTTGTATGTTTTTAGTTTTAATCATTTTAAAGAACTCTAAAGAATATTGAATCTGCTTTGTGGTCCCTGCATTATTCCCCAGCTGTTTGAAAACAAAATAGTAGCACAAAAATCTCTTTTCATAGACCATCCATTTTACTGCCAATAATAAAGTAAAGCTGCCTCAGGAAAAGAGTTTTAAATATAGCTGTGGTGCTATCAACAAGTTCACCATCCTGCATGAAAGCAAGTCCTGTTTGCTCCAGAGTTTTGCTGCAGGAGATAGAAATCTGTAGTGCTGTAGCATGAATGTAGCCCCGGTTCTTCAATGCTTAATTTTGCTGCAGGGAGCTAGAGAGATGAGATGCACTGTCCATGTGTGGCCATGGATGGCTGGGTTTGCTCTTTCTATAAATGGAAGGTTGGATGTGATTTCTAAAGGCTTCTGATGCTGGAAATGTGTGTTCATGAACCGAGCTGGACTAAGCTGAGTATGAAGAGTTTTTATAAAGACAACCTGACAGTTCTCAAAAGTGAGCAGGTTTGATTCTGTCTCTTTGGCCCAACAGTTTCACTGAAATCAAACAGGAATTGTCAGCTAGGCAAAAGAGGAGTGATTGTGGCATGGGCTGCGAGCCCATCTGTAACAGTGCTCCTGGAGCTGCTGGAAGTTCAAAGATAGTCCATTCCATAGGAAAGTCTTGCCTGTGAAATTCAGGCTTTGCCTCACTCTTTTGACAGACGTATGTTCAATTTCCTTGTGGGCTACTTCACAAGGAAAGCTCCAAAGCTTTCAAGGTTTATGCTTCCAAACAGGCTCATGATTGGATTATGAGGAGTATGCCTGTCCTAAAGTCTATTTCTAAAATTATACTAGCCTGTGGTTTAAATCTGAGAAGGATATTACTATCTTGCTATATATCCCACTACCCAGTCATGAAAAAGATCAAGAATCTTGCATAAAAATGGAAGATGTTGTAAGTGTTGTGGTTTATTTTTACATGTGTTTCCTGTTGCTTTTTAACCCCAAGATTATACTGAGATTATGACTCTCTATGTTCTTGCGGTGAACTACAGTGAAATAAGCAGAGATAGGGCTTCTATCTCCAGGGAGCTACAGTATTCAGAGAAAAGCATATATGGTCTCTTTGGGCCCCTCAGAACATCTTGCCAGGCTTGCCTCAGATCAACAAAGAAGACTTATGTCTGCTAGTGTGCTTTGAGGGTGCAATGCTTTCAGCAAACACAAGGCATCAACTCTTCTGAGAAACAAAACCAATTAAGAGGCAATCAGTAACTCCAGGAACAGTGAATCAGCAGTGTCCCTAGTTCCTTCTAATGAGCTTTTTGTCAATCAGTGAATCTACAGAACAATATTACAGGTTGTCTGTACCATCTCTGCAGTGTCAGAGTGTTGTGTTTTGTTGTAGGTTGTTTTGTTGTTTGGTGGTTTTTTTTTACTCTTCCCAGTGATGTATGAAAAATGGAGAAAAGAGAGGATTAGTTTGGATCTTTCCTCAAATAGAACTTATTTTATTGCTAAATTGATCACTAATCCTGGCAGAATTCCTGTTGCCTTGAGAAAAAAGAAATCAGCAACACTGAATTTTGAGAACTAGGTTATATAAATGCAATGAAAACAGAATTAGTATTAGTGCTCTAAAGATGAATAAAATTGGTGCGTAATTTAGATTTGTGACCTGCTTCAGTTTTCATCTTTAATTAGCTTTCTCTGTTATATGTCTGTGGTTTCAAGATGGTTATGTTGTATCTGAGTAAACCTTTAGCACAAAATTTCTCCCCTATTTCATTTTTCACATCCTAATTAGAGCCTTTTTAACAATAACAAAAAAACCCCACAACCAACCAAATTGACACCATCTTGTGCTTCTTGTTAGTTCAAGATAATTATGGAACTTAACACTCCAAATGGTAATTACACTTGCTGTTGAGCACAGCAGCCGTTTTAGAACTGCAGACCAAATCAAATTAGCATTTTTGTCAAATAAAGTTTAAATCTGCTTAAAAGTTTCTTCTTGATGCATACAGAATAACATTTTACAGTGACTGTCACATAACGTCTGTTGGAGATAGGCCCTGCTGCTAGGATTCATCTGCCTGAACACTGATGTGTGTATCTGAGCTAAATGTCTAGGCTCCTTTTGTAGCAAGAGGAGAGTAGTAGCTCTTCTAGAATGTGGTTTGTCTTATTTGCAAATAGATGTCTAAAATAGCTCGGATGAATTGTACCTTAAAATTCATTATTTCTTTCCACTGATTGCAAAGGTTTTCCTTAAGTGGCTGATAACTCCCATGATAAAATTTCTCATTGCCTTATCTATTTCAGAGGCCCCAGCTGTACGATATTGGATTAGGTTTTTTGGATAAAATAGGCAAAACTGTAGATTTTTAATTAGATAATTAACATAGAAATAGAATGAGACTAAAATAGAACCTTTACTATTGAGAGAAATTCCTAGAGACCGTAAGCAGGTTCTGTTTACAAAATCTATAGGAACAGATCAAAATTCTCCTTATCCTCTATTAAGATGCAAAAGAAATTGTCAGTGGATTCACCAGCAATTATATTCTTGTAAATGTATTTAAATAAAAAGACCATTAAACTACTAGAACATGTGAACGTCAGATGTAAAACTGAATAAGATTAATAGGATTCATTGCCATTCTGTGTGAGAGGCAGTGTGAAATACAGGTCTCAAGTTTTTTTGGTATCCATTGCAGTCACAAGCAGTGTCTTTTATTTTCTGTATTATAAAATCTTATGAAACAAAAGTGATATTTTGAATAATGGCAAATCCTGTAGACACAGATGGAGCATTTCATTCAGAACCCAGGGTGGATTTTTTTTTTTCCAAACTGGTGTAGAACTATTATTAGCTCAAAATATATATAAACATACATATATGCATGTGTATATATATGTATGTGTGTGATCCAATCATTTTTATATGTGCATATATATGTATATGTACATGCACACATGTGTATGTATATATGTGCATTTGTACAAAGGAACACTTACATATCATTAAGCTGGCCTAATAAAAGGAATCTCCATGTTTTAAACCTGTCTTGACTCAACACAAAGTATTAGTTTGATGAACTAATCAACACTAAATCCTTCAACTCGAATTTAGATTTACAAAGATATATCTACCTAAATTAACTTCAAATTGTTGACTCCACTTTCACTCCTAACATGTAGTATTACCCAAATTTTTCACTTCAAATTGTTTATGAATCTTATCTTCATTTCACAATCTGACCACAATTAAAAAAAAAAAAAAATCAAAACCAACCACACTAACAGCACTGACATCACTGTAGAAACACACTAGAAGAGAAAAAAAAAATTATGTGGTTTCCATACTTCTCTAAGGACAAGACAAGTGACCTGAATTCCAAGATGACTGTGCTGCAAAGGATTCTTTGAATTTCTATAAGCAACTTTCTGAAATAAAGTGTTGATTATTTAAAGTAAATACAGTACAGTGAATCAGTCCAGGGAAAACCTGGTGAGTTAAAGATCATAGGCAGAGGACAAAAGTGCTGCTAAAGTAAATAATAGAGCAAAAGCTGCAGCTCAGGGTTGCTCAGAGGACAAACTTCCCACCTTCAGGGATCATTTGCAGCCCTTTAGTTGCTCAGTCAGCTAAAAGCTTTGATCCTAATTTTTCTGCACTTTCCAATTATTACTCCTGTGTTTTTCACAGTACTTGAATGT
>VZTU01032185.1:1976-22960 GCA_013400835.1 Zapornia atra | reverse complement strand
CTTCTTCCCCCCCTTTGTAAAATGTCTGACATGAACAGCATGGCGAATTACATGGTGTCAGTAGGTAGACATTTTTCATAACTCTCCATTTAGTAAAGAAGGGCTCAGCAAGTTTGGAGATAAATAATTCTAGGGTTGGTGGATTATTGATGTTCTACCAAGGAGGCAAGCAGCTCGACAAGCTAAATGGTCCTGGGCCTTGGCTATGCTGCTAAAGATAGAAGAGAAATGTTTCAAGAAAAATGGGAGTGTTTTGCTGAAAATGGCTACCACAGCAGCAAGTCATCATGAGAGATGAGCCCTTTCCTCTTGTCAATAAAATGAATGGTGCAGGTGGTTAGGTTTAAAAGGGAATCTGCACCATAGGGTGAAAGATTTTCCAGTTGAGACACCCAATTAACAGAGGTGACTGAATCATTTAACATATTTTAAACATGGATCCTCTGTTTCACTTTTAAAAGAGTTGACAGGTAATTAACTGCAAAACCACTCATCGTTCTCTATCAATGTAGATTGTGGCATCGTAAAGTTCTTGTTTTAAATTAGCAAATAGATATAGATGACGGGGTCATGAAGTGCAGATCTAGGCCCACACATTCAGTTTGCCCACTCAGGCAGGAATTTGGCTTGAAGGATGAATCTGAATTTTGGAATCTTCTTTTAAATATAGAGTAAAGTTGGGAAACACAAGTTAGTAGCTGAACTTTTACAGAGCTCTGTTGGTGCATGGATCCATCTACCAGAGGAAGGCAAGTTTTATTTTGAGCAGTAGGTATTTTAAAATATTAAAACTGTAACAGCTTTGAAATTTGCTTTCCTGAACACCATGCCAGAGTTCTACATGTTCANNNGTTCTACATGTTCAATATTTTCACTGAAATAAACTTGTGTTTAAGAATATCCCTTGAAAGTTCCTGAAGTCTTGTCTGGCATTTCCAGTGAGGTTTTCACATATCCATAAATGAAGCCAGAAAATCCATGGAAAGGCCAGCATAGCAGACTCCTGCCCAGAGCTGTGAAGCTCTTTTGAAAGATAGGAGGTGTGTCAATCAAGCATGGAAAACAGTTGTTTAAATTAAAGATAATTTCAGAAACTGGGAAGACTCACACTATTATTTTTTTTTTTTTAAAGAAAGAGCAGAACACCACATATATCTGTCAGGACTGAACAATGAGGGGAATACCCCAGATATTTGCCAGAACAAAACACTACATGTTATGCCTTTGTCAGAAGTTTTGATTCCTTGAAACAAGTGAGGTCTCTCAGTGCTTTAATTTGCCAGATTTAGCTATCTTTCAGACCTTTTGCTGGTAGAAGCATCAGAATCTCTTCAACTTCAAGAGTTTACTCAGAAAAGTACATTTAATACATTACAGTAATGGCTTTCTTGGCAGTTGTTTCTTTTTTTCTCAGAACTGTTCTCAGGAAAGAGCTTAGGTGTAAAAGTAAGTACATCCATTGGACTTATCTGTGTGCCACAAACAAAAAAATCCTACTCCTCTGCTGGACTAGCGCTTGCAAAATGCCACCTAGGAAACTTTGTATCAGCACAATGAAGGTGTCCCTGTTTCTGGGACCTTCAGATATTAAGACATCTGCTTCTCTACTAACTCACTGGCCAGCATATGGATATCCTTGCCAATTCACCTTTTTTTATTTTACCTGAATAAAACTTCAAAGTAACTGCCTGCCCCACTCTAAATTCTTCCTAAAGAAACTAAAACCAGCAGAACATTGCTGCATTAACTAGCAAAAAGTGTCCTTTAGTACCCTTAAGAACATCAGTTAGGAAGAGGGGCTTTGCACACACAGACTGTGAGAAAAAATACTGGAGAGAATGATTTCTCAGTAATATTTTATACATTTGCTTTGATTTTCACTATGAAAGTGCAATGTGCAGCATAAATAACTTCAAAAAACTTTGGTTTTAGTCTGAACATCCTAGAAATGCTCAGGACAGTAGTCTGTGTTGAAGAATTTTTTTCCTTGTTAAATAAAATGGAATCAGTTTTTGGTAAGGTTAGTATTTATACATCAGCCTGGCTAGAGCTAAGTCCTCAACCTCATGAGCAGCATAACTGTGATAGGATATACACTCTTTCACACACACATGGAGGAGGATTTCTAGTATCTGAAGGAGCTAAATCAGAATAATCTACTGCGAAGAAGCATGATGATATTCAGTTGGTAGATCCAACTAAATTTAGGCTAGGACTAAACTTCTGATTTTTACAGTGGGGTTAGTTAACCAGTAGATCAATTGACACAGTTTTTCCAGTGCTGGGAGCCTTTAAATCAAAAATAAGTGCCTAGAATATGCTACAGCCTTAAGAACTAGAAAAAACAAAGAGCTTCCCAAATAAAATTTAAATGCCTTTTTTACATATATTAGCTATAGTAGTCTCATATGGTTTTAAAATACACAAGTGCTTAAGAGGAATCTTCCTGCAGGCCCTGATTCAGCAGAAAGGATATTTGAACTACTCATAAATTATCTATTTGAACATGGGGATGGCCCATGCAGAGCCATCTTTTCCCTCTGGTAGTGTGCTGTGTTGCTTAATCTAAAGCAGCAATTGTGCTGCCTCTGTCTCACATGGATTAGAAGGCGTTTAGAAACCCAGCTTCCCCGATCTTCAAAACAGTTTCAGTGTCCAGTTTCTTAAAGCCTATTAAAGAATTGCAGGCTAAATTAACTTGCTACCTACAGAGGAAGAAATAAAGGAATAAATGCATCCAAATAAACCACACACATCACTGTAGCTTCCCATCTCTTTCACACTGGCTTTTATCTTTTGACATTCAAAGAAAAATCAGAATCTAGCCCAGTAGGTCTGCAGCAACAAACCCTGCAGCAGACACTTCCTGAAAACAAGAAAGGACATCCCTGTTTGACAACATCATTTCTCATCTCTATCAATGCAGTTTAAAGGCAGCTTGATCTTTCTCACTCACCCCATGGTCATTTAATTGTTATGAATTGTTACAATTTGCTTCAGTAAGCCAAGTTTTTTAGATGAATGTGTCTTGGCAAACATATTTAAAGAAACTGCAGTGTATTCTGAAAGGCACTGGGCAATAAAAACAGCAGTGGGAGGTTTGTATTTGACTCCCGAGTTTAGAAATCTGTTGGAACACAAATTTAAAATCAGGTCCTAGTAAGTTTTCAATCAGATTTAAGTCTCTGTCCAAAGTCTATCAAGCAGAAGAATATTTGGAATGAGCAATGGGAGTTTCTGTTCACCTGTGAGGATTTTATTGTGCACAGAAATGAAAAAAAAAAAAAAAATAACAAACAATNNNNGACAGAAAACAAAGCCAGAATATCTAATCATTACAAACTTCAGAATGGTCAGGTCCTGAAATGAAAATTGTTTCTGAATAATGTGTCTCCTCTGCCTTGGACCAAAGCAAAGTTCTGTATCTGAACCATCATGAACTCAGGGTCTCCTCTAAAACAGGATGTGAATTTCATGTAGCTTGGCACTCTTTAGGATGGGAGATTAAGAAAGCCTTTCTGTGGTAGGAGAGGATCCATGAATGCAGTCATCCCTTCCTGATAACTCAGGTAATGGTACTCTTCCAGTAAAACATTTTTCATCTTCATCTGGCTTCTATTCTGGTCCCAGCTGTGCTATTGCAGCTGCTCTAATAAAAAGTGAATAGATTGAGGGAAGATTTTTATTCCATAGTATTGTATTTCAGCTTCAGTCTAGAGTGTCAGCATTTAAAATGGTATCTAGCTGCAGTCCTGATGTTCATTTCATGACAGCACAGCAAGTTACCTCTCATCAGCTGACTGCAGATAACTTTACTTACCCCTAAGGTCTCATAAATTGCAGAAGTTTCAAGGAGGCTGCTTGAACTTTTAAGAATTTAACTGTACTATAATAGACGCAAGTGTGTGTGTTTGCTGATGCTCAATTGAGGATAGTTTGAAAGTAAGGTGTTATGTCACTATAACCAAACTTGAACACAGTAAATCTTTCTTCAGATGCTACTTTTCACCATTGACAGAAATAGGATATGGAGCTGGCGGTGGCTTTGGTTTGGATAGTTTGAACACAAAGAGGGGTCATGTCACTTTGGCTAAAATCACAGGCACATACCTTAACTAAAACCACTTGTGAAAGGAAATATTCACTGGGAAAGGGAGAAAATATAAACATTAATTATTTTAAACTTGCTAGCTAACCATCTGCTGATCCATATAAGCATTTTCAGGTCTCTCTACTACAGGTCAGCCCTGGGCTAGAGATCTCCTTTAATGCTTCGCTTTTGTGATGCTGTTGCAGAGAGCACTGTGCTGCTCTCTCAGTCCTGCTGGTTGGAGCACAGGATTTATTCTGTGCAAACAGATGGGTTAGAGATTTGTTGGGCTTCAGTGAGACTGCTATTCTATTCTGTAACAGCATCATTTAAAGGAGCATTAAGGCAAATGCCTTCGTTCTAGAGAGGAAGATGGGGAAGGCAGTGATTTAACACTCATTAAGAAAAAGTCTCTCTGCACCGCCACCCCACCCCACCCCCTATATTCTAATTGCTAAACCTAGCACAAAAATACAGAGAAAGCCTTTTCGCCTCTATGGGGACTTCACTGTCCAAAATGCAAAGGAGACTCTGCGACTCAAAACTCTCCTATGAAAGGTGCCAAATCTAAGTCACTAGCAAATTCTTCTCTCATATTTCTGAGGTCTCATAATCTCAAATATTTAGCTTAAAGCAGTCAGGGCACTCATTATGTAAATATTAGATTTATACTATGCAAGAACAGTATGGGGATAGAGACTCTTTGCCCTGAGCATGATACAATTATAGGCACTAGGAGTCAAGGTTAGCTAGAGAATTTTCCCCACATTTCTTAATGGGATACCATGGCTGGTGTTTAAAAGGCTTCAACATTGCCTTCCAGATGCTTCAACTTTTGCACTTTCAGATGCTTGAGGACTCCTAGTCTGATAGGTCTGGTTGAGATACTCAACCTGGCTCCATCCCTTCATGTTTAAATTAATTCCCCATCATTCTAAAAATCCACCAACATTAATTTGAAGAAGAGAAAACAAAATCCTCCTCCACAATTTTTATCAGCTAACAAGACCATGCTATTGGGGCATTAGTAACCACCACAGTCCACTTTTGAGATTCAGAAAACAATGTTTCCCCCCGCCCCCCTTAATTTCTTATCAGATCAGTTTACAGATGATTCATATTAAAAAGCCAAGAGGAACCTTTGGTGCTAGGGGCTTTACACATGCAAACTGTCATCATGCAGAATTTACAAGTAAAGTATGCCACAAAAGGCAGCTGGAGACAGTTTAAGCTCTTTCATATTCTGAACATTGAGGTGTAACAAACTCACCCTTCTTCATTCCTGTCAGTGACTTGGCAGCACCCTTGGATTTAGGGCAACATTCAGTTTGAACACTGCTTGCTAACTAGTTTACACTGCTTGTTTATTAGTTTTCACTAACAAACTAGGTAGACATGTGGGTTTTTTAACAAAGTAGAAGAGCTCCCTTTTAGAGTCAACTGCTAACATGTATTGTAGAGGTATAAGCTTGTTCCAGGCATGGGAAAAAAATTAAGAAGGAGAAGCAGGCAGACACTCTGAGAGCCCTGGTCACCCATGGAATGGCTCAGTGGACAGCTCTGACATGATGGCAAGGGCAGGATCTTCCATGACCTCTGCTTCCTGTGAAGGTGCATAGAGGTGCAGTGTGCAGTTTGGGCAAGAGTGAACGAATGATTTATAGGTTGTATGTTATGCATTAGATTTAGAAATTTTACAATGAGAGTGCATAATTATCAAAATCAAGAATGATTAAGACATCCCTGAACACCTGATTTTCTCAGTCAGAAACTCATTCAATAGGTGCACCCCTTAGTGTACCCTGCTGTCCGATATTCTGCCATAGAAATTGTTGATATTTCTTATATAGTAACAAGTGGAATGTTAATCTAATTCCTACTCTGGGTTTAAAAAGTCTTGTGTTTTAAGAAAAACCTTTGTGACAACTCCAACTCCCTGGCTGAACTCAGATTCTTTGGTTTTTTACACTGAAATCTCATAAAGATGCTGGCATTTCAGAGGAAACTTAACTCACTGGGGTTGTATTTAACCTCTTTCTGTTATTTCATCTCACTGTCTCCTTACTGGATTCCATCTGCTCCACTCTCCCTTTTTGTCTTATCACTGTGGCCATCTTTTCCTCCATTTTTCATCCATGTGCTGATCATTATATGATTTTGCCTTTGCTTAGCCAAAAAACTCAATTGCAATGACCCCAACATACCAGAAGTCAAGCCATCAATATAAGTTTGGAATGAAAGCAACATTGACTGCCAGCACATCTATAATTCCTAGCAATCAACTCCAGTCTCTTCTCTCTTAATGATAGATGGATAAACCATTTGACTTCACTTTTCCGATCTATATGGAGGCCTTCACCATCCCTTATAATCCTCAAATTCAAGACAATTAGGACTTGATTAAATCCTATCATCTCTCAGGTCTCTTAAGCCAAGTAATGGTTTCTTGGAGAAGCCAAGTAATTTCGCTGCCTCTCCCATTCTCTCCCTCTCCATTCTGGACCATGTACATTTCTGGCTCTAAGCAGTTTAATTAAATGTACTCGACTTCCAAAATAATTAAGGAGATTATTCTAGACCTTTAACACATAAGCTTTGTTTTTATTAGCGATTTGTCTAGGAAAAAAACCAAACATACTGATACATATTCTTATATGTACATTTAAATTAATATTGGGATGTATATTTATATTTATATACACAATGTATATATACATATATATGTAATACAAAGGTCTTCACTTTGTATTGGTTCACATCTTCCCACTGTCTTCATGCATGCAAACTAATTTCCTTGAGAAAAAAGACTAAATAGAAAACCTGATCCTAACACGTTCCATACCTAGGAAGGTATGCCCCAAACTATGTGGCAGACACACCATAAATACCTTAGAAATGTACTTTAGAAAATGTTGGTTGAGATTTCCTACACCTTCCAGACACATCCTAAAGGTAGAGCTATATTTACTTATGCTCTTAAAAACCTTTGTCAATTGCCATTGCCAGTACTGTTGATGATGCCCTGGTCTTCCCCAGGCTGAGGGGAAAACAGATTCATCTATTAGCTCTGCTCAGGTAAGAAAGAGTCTCAGTTTTGATCTATTCAGAACTGTGTTGAAAACAAGCACATAGAAGGGTAATGTTGCACACAGGCAGCCTCTGAGACCCCAGATAGAAAGAGCGCATCAGTGTCCAGATGCTATTGGCTCAAATGGCAAGAGGACAATTTTGACAAGAAAGAAAGATACACCAAATCTCACAAAATTATCATCTTGTTTCTGATGCATTGAAATGAACAGAGAAAGATAGAAATAATTTCAAGTTGTGCACATGTAAACAGTGAACTTGGTCCCTGTTAATCCCAGAACACTCTTTGATAAGAAAAGCTCAAAGGGCCCAGCCATGCCTTGTGTTTGTACTGCAGAATGGCTGTGGGCTTCTCATCCCTGCTTTGCTCCTGAGAGCTCCCCACTGCTGAAATGTGGTCATACAGGGCTTGCTCTGCAGAAATAAAATGATGGAGTGGGGCTATTTTTAGTGAGAACACCATAGGCGGTGTGTCTGGGAGGCAGAGGTATCCATCTAGAAATCGGAGGAGCAGCATTATCAGATGTGAGAGTGGGTCAGTTCACAGTCAGGTTCCATTCATAAATTGTTCATAAAGAGCTGACAAATGACTAAGCAAGGTTTAATAAGTGATTGTACTTCAGTAATAAGATTAAGCAATCATGACATGGAAACGTTAGTAACAAATACTAATTGAATATCTGACATGCTCATAACAATATGTGTTATAAATGGGATAGACTTAAAGAGATCTGGCATTAAAATAACACCTGGTAAACTACATGTTGCTCCTCACTTTTCTAATAGCTTCAATAATGTTACTGTTTTATCCTGTCAGGAGAAGGAGACTGAAGAAATTCCTTTGTCCTGTGCTGTAAAGGATAAAATCTTTGCTGAGATACTTTGCTTTTCCAATAGTTACCATCTCAGGGGCAAAGTGTGGTCCAACAGTCAAATGTGCCCTTTCAGGTCATTGGAAGCATAGGTTCAATTTCCTGCTCCCGTATAGACCACTTGCAAGATCTGAAGAAGGTTATGATCTTTCTGTAACATCTAAGATACTATTTCTCCAAGGTGAACCCGAACCAAGATTTTGAAGTGTGGATCAAAGCAAGGATCTTGCTTTGCAACACTGCATATCTGTCAAAGAGAGCATCTCAGAAAAAAAGAAAATCATTTCAGGGGGAAACTGTACTGCTGTTGTTCATTCAAGAAGAATCAGCATGCCATATTGAAACCAACATTACATTTCTTCTTTCATCTTTATTCAGAAATTACAGAAATTTAGGGGTAACAAAGTGAAAGAAGGTGCAAGCTCAATTTTCAGCATGTCAGAAGATTGTGGGATGATTCTTTAAATAAAAGGTCAATTAAAACCAACCTGGGTAGGACCTATAAGCAAGTCTGTTGTCTAAAACAGTTCTGCATTGTCTCTAGTTGTGCCTTGGGACCAGATTATCTATTTGTTCTTTTCCATCTCTGGTTACTGTGATGCTATAGAGAGTCCTGAGACAAAGCTTGAAAAGCTTGATCTAACGCCAAATTGCTCTGGGGTAAAAAATTGCCTTTCTCTTTGACACGAAATAGATGTCTCTGAGAAGACATAGGAAAGCATGAAAAAAAACATCAGTAATTGCTGCTTTGCAAAGGAAAGCTCCAGGGCCAACTGACTTAATTATGCTAATCACCCTATCAATCTTAATGGAAGAGAGACTATAATCCTAAAAATACAGTTAGTGAGGCACCAAGAAAATTCCTGGTTTTCTTACATTTGCTAAGGCCACTGTTCACATGGCATCATTATAAAGGTATCACCTTAACTAATTCAGATCCATTCAAATGGTCAGGTAGGTGTCAGTGGAGATAGCTTGTACTGACTGCTGCATGAGATAATGAGACTGCTTCTAAAGCTTTTTATGCAAAAATCTCATGGAGGAGAGCCAGAGACAAACTTTTGTTAAACTTTAAAAAGGTGCTGAAATCCTTCTCCTCTTCTTCCCTCTCCTGTCTTCCCCTTCTCCTTGTTTTTTGTCACTTTCTGGTTTTTATGTTAAGTTTTTCCCACTTTTGTGCATTTTCAGGTGGTATTGTAATTCAGACCACGGAATGAATATGAAGCCTGAGCCTCTTGAGTCATGATGCTTTTACTCAAATCACAAGCCAGGAATTGTTATTAATAGTGGAAGTGGACTTTTCTGAAGGAACATGCATCTCAGGTCCCTTGTAAGGTAAGAAACGAGGGAAACACCTGTGAGCATGCAGGGGCTAAGTGCTGTTATTCCCACCACTAATGGATTAATAGGAATATGATTTGACATCTGGTCAAACTTGTTCTTACTATTTCAGAGTTATATAATATGGGTGACATGTTCATTCTCCAAAAGGATTACCCAAATTTACTACAAATACTTACACAGAACACTATTTCCCCTTTAAGACATAAAAGGGGGGAAGAATCTCTCTCTCTCTCTCACACACACACACTCTGAAAAATCATTTCCATCTTAGTTTCTTTCTGCAGCTGCCTATTGAGTGTAAATGATACATGAAGCTTTAGCATTCAGCTGATTTGTTCCTTTTTCTCTCACCTTTTAGAAAAAACCCTACTGCTCCCCATCAGCTCTGATTTGGTCATGTTATGGGCTACAGTATGATTTTAGCAAAAAATCACTTGTATTTATAGCTTTATAATCTGTTTTGGAAAGCAGTATGAGACTGTTAAAATGGTAGGTCACCAGAGAGTATGTGGATGAAAGGGTAAGTGTTAGGATATGCTGCTCTTCTCTCAACATGTTTCAGATTGGATGTTGAGCAGAAGCTCTTCTCACCTGGAGCCCATTTTCCCGGATCTGTTTTTAGCAATGTCTGTCTTTCCCAAACCAAAATAATACAACAGCTTTATTTTGAGACTTAACAAAATCCAAGTCTCACCTGGGTGGGAAAACTCAACATTTAAGCTAGAACATTAGAGTATGTATAGGGAGACTCCATGTTCAGGTTTAGAAAATGTGTCTCCATCTCCTATCACAATAAAGATAGTATCATAGAATCATAGAATCACTTAGGTTAGAAGAGATGTTTAAGATCGAGTCCAACCACAGTCAGGTGAAACTGCTCACAAAGAATTAACATTTAGAGTTTTCAGAACAATTAGTATTGTATTTTCTCTTTCTCCACCTGACTGAAACAATTTTTTGCTAATTAAAACCCAAAATATTCTTTATTTATGTATAATAAACTCCAGTGATAACTTTCTCATTTTAATAGGGAAGGCTGATGCTTTCCAAAATGTAGGGTGATTTCTAAGCAAAGATAAATACTAAAGTAATTTATATTTTTATTTTTTTAAAACCAATGAAAATATGAAGGAGAAATGTATTGACATGAGCTCAAACTGTTCTAAATTCCACACAGATTAATGGATATATTTGGTTGTCTTGAAATGGCTTTTTATTGAAGGTACAGTTCTGAAAAGAAACAAAGATGTTGGATAGTATTGTAGCAAAGCACATTTTCTACAAAATAGATTCAGTGATTAACGATGTTACTTTATATTATGCACTACTGCATGGATCTGTGGGAAGATGTAAATCATAAACACATACTTGATTTTACTTTCAATGGTTTATGCTATTTTTTAAACTTTTTTTCAAGTAAGTTGATATTAAATTGCTGGGTTTGAACCATTTGACTCAATCAGATCATTCTACCCTGTTGTGCAAGATGTGCCAGGGTAGCAAACATCAGAAAGGGTATTTTATCTCCAGATGTAGGAAAAACTCCTTCCTGGCTGCTAATGGTGGTGTAACGTCCTGAAGGCTGATACCAGGTTATTTGATCTAAGGTACTGAAAAAGCACAATGATTTTATGAAATTGTTCAGTACTTCAATAAATCTACCCATACCTTTCTGGTTATATGTTAATCTAACATCCTGAGAGTTACAGACACCTCTACACTGTTTAAAGTAATACACAAATCTTCTGCTACTTCTTAGCTAGTTTGGGGTTTTTTTTGGGAGTAGATCAATGGCTATTATTACAATATGTGACACCTTACTTGTGTCACAGCACATCATAGTGAATAAAGAGCATCCAATTTCCTTGTACTTTGTGGTCCAGAGTACTCAAATCAAAACTCTACTTGCAAAAGTCCTCTTTGACTAACATGGTGAGGACTGGATGGAGAAAAGGATTGTGGCCACCGGATTTTATGAAGAAAATTTTTGTTAAAAACCAAGGCATTTACATTCCACTGCAATACTGCTTTAGCTTTAATTATTCTATGAAATTCATGATAGAAAATGTCAATGAAATAAAAAAAAAAAGATAGGAGAGATTGAGTTGTGGAAGGTATTTTCAATGGCAGGTCTTCTGTTATGTCTTCAACTACCATTTAAATATTTGTCATGCTACAAGCTTTGCAGATAACAGGCCTTTTCGTCATAATAGAGCAAAATTAAGTGATTAAAATTCACACCTCTAGCAAAAGAAAAAAAAGAAAAAAAAGAACATGACTACGTAAGGAATCATTTATCTGGCTGGCTTAAAGCTGATCCCTTGGTGGGTGTAACAAGAAGACAGATACTCATGACTATGAGACAGAGAGTATTCAGGAAATCAAGCTGTCCAGGGCAATCTTGGCTTTAGAGAAGTGGGGAATACTAGAGAAACTACCATCTAACTACTAGTCTGATTGTACAATGAAAGAAAAAGAATTGGATTTTATGAAATTAAATGCCAAACCAAAGAGGTTAGTGCCAGTCTGCTTCTGAAATTCTTTCAGTTCAAACTTCCTAAACAAAAATTCTAAGCTCTGTGCCCCCAGAGCAGAAGAGAACAGCTCTGCACAGTGTGGAATTGCACAGAGAGAATTGCAGAGGAGAGATTAGTACATGAAAACAAACTAAAAAAAAACCCCAAACCCCAACAAAACAAAAAGAAAAAAAGAAGAGGGGAGCTTGTAATACTTGAGTGCCTTCTTGCCTGCAAGTATTTTCTGATGGAGAAATATGGTACACGCATATTGCCTGGGTATTCAGGTGTATATTTGATTTTCATTGTCATCTGGTAAGATGTCTCCCCTTACCAGACATCAGGCACTGATGTCTCTGCAAACCAGTAGAGCTGAGTAGGTGGAGAGAGGAGACATTTGACAATCTGGTCAGAGCTGACTTAATTCCCAGGAATCAAGGCACCAGCGGTGAGCAGAAGGACATGCTCCTGGGCTCAGCCTGTAAAACAGCCTAGGGATCAGTTGTGACTACATCGAACCAGCCCAGCTCTGAAGGGGATCAAACCTAGGAAGAGCTTGTAAGACTCTGGTTACTGAGCTGTGCAGGGGCCCCAAGGTGTTGGGAGGGCAGGGTGAGAGCATAGAGTGGGACAGTTCTGCCACCTCTGGTGCCAAGGGGGCTGGATGCAGATAAGTTTTCCAGGTGGGGCTGGACAGAGCTGTCTCTGTACTATACAGAAGAGAATGTAGCAGAGTCAGTGAAGCTGAGGGTGCAGAGCTCTTCTGGCATAATTTTAATAATACTATCTGTGTGAAGAGACTGTATGCAGCTCTTAATGAGCTGTGAAAACTCTTCAGCTTTCGTACATGCCAGCCAGTAAAATCATTGTTAAAGCAGCATTTATGAAATACTGTCTTTCAAGTCTCAAGAATGGGAAGTCCTGATCATGCCTGTCCTGTTTGGATCCTTTTCATCTGTCTACCTGCACAGAAAGCAGGCCAAAGAAAAACTTTGGTGTGATTCACAATGGCCTTTTGAGCAACAAAAAACTATGCTAAGTTCTCATCCACTGAGTACTCTGAGCCTAGTAAAGTTAGATCTGAAGAACACATAGTCTTATACAAGATATATATATAGGGAAAACATCTTTGTTTCCCGTGGTGCAATAGCAATAAGTTCAAGGTATGTTTTACTTAGAAAGTGAGAATATTTTCAGCAAGCAACACCTCCAAGAGAGCACTCTCAGCAGAATCCACTTTTCATATATAGCTGTAAGCTGTGGTGATGTGCTGACCCAAACACCCTCATAAATTTGGACTGTATGGAAGGCACTGCATGTAATTATCTGAAGCAGCTAGAACATTTATTATGATAATTAAAGTCAATTACTTTTATGACAGGATCAAAAAATAAACACCACCTCTAACACTTCCCTCGTTTTCCTATCTCTTGCACAATGTAATATTGCCACAGTAATTACTTTATCTCACCACCCTCCTAGCAAATTCCAAAGGCAGGGACATCTTAATTCATTTGGCTAGTTTCCTTCCACATGACTGCTTCACTCAGCAGCAGTAGATGGATATGTTCCTTAAAATTTTGATAGCACTCTCAACTTGGTTTGCTTTAAAAAATGAGTAGTTTATTGTTGTCAGAACACCTATGGATAATGAAGGACATGGTTTGAATTATTGCTAAGAAATTATTAGCTCATAAGCAATGCTAGACAAATCCTAGTGAACTCCGAAATGGGATGTTATTATAACTATGGGAACAATACAAGACTGAGAATATCTTATACCATTCATATCTGTGTGAACGCCTGTTCTGTTTGGAACTGGTGTAGAATAGCAGTCTCTTAAAATAGTCACAATCCACTTTTCCTCTTGGGATTATATTCAGGGACCAATTAATAGATTAACAAAGTTATTAACAACGTTCAGAAGTTTTATTTTCGAACTTCTACTGAAATGTACTCAGTTTTAAAGCAAATTATGCTCCATTTAAGTCAAACAAGTTACCTTTGGGAAACAGAATGATGCAATTTCTTACCAGCTATCCTGCTCAACATCAGCAGTGTTTCTCTGTTCTTTTCTTGGCTTCTCTTTGCAGTAGAAACAGTAGTTATCTATATCACAACAAAGCGTCTTACAGGCCTCGTGTCCAAGGTCACAGATCTTTTGTGCTCTGGGTTGAGGCTGCATGTTCTGAGAAAAATTCCCTCTCCAATATTGCTTATGTGTTAAACAAAGACATAGCAAAAAACCCCTCAAAACTCCTCAGCATAGTGAAGCAGTTTTGATTCACTTTTCAAGTAGGAGAAACTGAATAAAATAAGAGCTATTATAAAGAAATGTTTAGGGAAAACTTGATCCATTACATTGGGCAAAACCCAAGAAAACTAATGGCTCCCCTTACAGCTCTCAAAAATAGTTCAGAAACATCAAAACAAGTAGGATATTGAGCAAATACTTGCAGTTTTTAATGGCATACATCTTTCAGGGAAAAAAACATACAAAAGCCTATGCCAATACAGTACATGGGAACATTTGATGGGGCACCCAGGTTAAATACCTTTGGTCATGATTTTCTGGGACATTTGACTTCCATGGTGCAGGCAAGAATCTCTTGCACAACACCACAGAGGTGTCTGAGTTATCCTGGAAGTCAAATAATACAATGAATAATGTGACTCGGGCAGGATCTCAGACTGCTCAGATTATTAGTACTCATGTAATAAAATACGGTTAAAAAAAATAGTTGCCTAATGGAACTATTTTAATTAAACTAAGCTGAATAACCAGTCAAGTCACTGAAATTTAGAAGCATAGAATGGTTTAGATTGGAAGGGCTCTTTAAAGATCTCCTAGACCAATCCCCCTGCCATGGGCAGGGACATCTTTAAGTATAACAGGTTGCTCAAAGCACCATCCAAGTTGACCTTGAATGCTTCCATCAATAAGACATCCACTATGTCTCTGGGCAACTGTTCCCAGACAATAATTTTTAAGAGTAAAAATTTGGATTGTTCCTTGGTGTCCTCCCACCCACACCATACCTCACACTTCCCCACTGTTCATGGTAAGCAGCGTCCCTTTCTCACTCTTGTTGGCTACTTGCTGCTTTGCACAAGTGGGGGGGGTTTCTACTGTGAAGGGCATCTCAGACCCCTGTAAGCTTCATAAAAAAGCTTTGGCACTCAAAGGTGCAGCAGCACCTGAAGAAATAGATAGGGAAGTGGCTCACTCCACTGCTCTCCGGGACCTTATTTTGAAAGAGACAGAAACGGCTGCATCATCAAAACCAGGTTGATATAGCCTATATATATATATATATAGGCTCCCTCATTGTTTCATCAGGGAGTATAAATCACATTGTGGCAGTGATGGCATAGGATGGAGGTATCACTGGGGAGTTGGGTATTCTGTTGTGTTCTTGCAGTAGACTCACACTGGGGCAGTCAACAAGCTTGCTTGGCAGGTGTGATGTGAGAATGGGGCCTGTTGCAGATCAGCAGTGATAGCTAGGGTTTGATTGCCAGTAATTTAGTACCATCCTTGGGAGCACTGGATCACTGGTGGAAAGAAAATTATGCTTTTTCATAAGCTCAGCATAGGAGAGAGAAGATGAGTTCCTGCCTGTTTTGCTGCAGTTGAACATCATTAGGGACCAGGACTGAGGGCCTTGCAGAGGGCTGTGGTGATGTGGAGGCTGCAGCAGTAAGTTTCAGCTCTCTGCCCCAGCAATGCCATAGGCCATGAACAAGACCTTGAACTGAGATAAATGTCTTGAGTGTGTGGAGAGTCTTCTCCTCCAGGGGTTGGGCAGCATTTAAAAAAAATATGTTGTATAAAAAATATTGACAAGGTCTGGGGTCCTGGTGCAGACACACCAGGAATATGTTCAACTGCTGTGAGGCCACGTGATTTGCCTACATGTTATACAGCAAAAATTGGAGCAGGATCTTCAAGCTCCAGTGCTAACGTCCAAAGTTAGCTAGTGGGTCCTCCCACAGGTCAGTCTACAGCATTAGTGATATCTTAATGTACTTCACCTTGTGGAACATTTCAAAGGCAGAAATGAACATATTGTGATGGATAGTGACCCTTAAAATTCTCTCTGATAGAGGCCATGTGCCATTCCATGAGTATCCATGCAAGTTAAGCTGAAGATAAAAATAATTGGGTAAAAGTCAGTGTGAAGTGCAGTAATTGACATGAGATGATGTAAGATTCTTTTATTCTACTGACCATTTTTTCTCTTCTCATACCCTGTTAGTCTTTTTGGTCCCATTATACTCCATACTGGGTTGTCTTAATTTCAATCTATTCTTCCCTGAAACTCCCCAGCCTTTCTTAGGAAGAAATTCTCACTGAACTAAACTATTCTCTGCTTATAGATCAATCATTTTTAAAAATAATAGGACATTAACTAAATATATCTATGCTGCTATTAGTAATGCAAGTGTGTTGAAAAAAAGTATTCAAACATTGATTAATGAATTTAATCATTTCCATGAAAAATGGCATAAAGAATGAAAATGGCTCATTAGAAAAGAGGCTATGAAAGTAAATATTTAGCCTGGTAAAGTTTCCTGGGGAAAGTCAAGATCTTAAAGACCAAAAAAGTCATAAAATATACTTAGTACCAATTACAGTGCTACTTTTGTTGCCGCTCTCTTTGCTATTACAAAGCTGTGTTATTACAATGAATAAATATGGAAATACATGTGGCTAGAAAGTTTTCTTTATCCCATTGTTGTAAATTTGTAAACTACTAAGAACAAATTTAGTTTGGCTCCCAGCTGTTAAATATTTCAATTGCACTCAGTTGCAGCAAGAGTGAAAACTAGTCCCTCTTTATACTGTCCCCTCTCCTGTGGCTGTTCACTGGGACTGCTAGCTCAGGTGCAGCACTTCCAGAGGTACACACACTCATCTGGGGAATTCAACCTCACATTTATGTTTTATTCTAAGGTAAGTGAAAAATCAAATGAACTAATTAGGGGGAAAAAAAAAACCCAAAAGCAAAAAAACAAAGTAACTAACATTTCTATATTGAGTTGTCATTTGCTGCATAGCAACAAGATAACAAATTGTAAGCCAAGAAGAAAAACCTTAACCACATTGTGTCCTGGACTTATTTTCTATCTTTTCTTTTTATCCCTTGGTTTTAACATTTGGGTTTAACATTTCTATGGTTCTACAGGGCAGCAGCAATTGTGTCATCAGGTAAAAGAACAATGTTGAACACCAAATGGCACATTAATACCTGGTCAAAATGCACTTATTAGAGAAATATCTTTCCTGAAGAAGCTTCTAGAAAACAGCAAGTTCACAACTTATAGCAGCAGCTTGATGGAAAATGTATCAAGAGTTCAGGCATTTAGCCAGTAACATTGCCGGCATTGTGCTCTGTCAGAAAACAGGGCATCTGACCTGTTGCAGTTATTACTGCTTTTGGACTCACTATTCTAGGTACTTATAATTCATATCTATGGTTTTAAAATGAAGCCTGTCACTGATACTATTTTGAAGACAATTAGATCATAAGATGATTGTAGAGTCCTAATGGATTTTAAAGATACTTTAGCTCTTCTCCATCTACAGGGTCAATACTTGAACTGAGCTAGGACACTTCTGGCAAAAAAAAATTAAATAAGTAGACAGCTGACAATAAGAGGCCTTTGAATTGCATGAAAGGTTTACCCACATCCCTAGTGAGGTTTACCCTTGAACTTCTGAACCGTCTCATCCACCAGGACAGCAATGATTGTAATGGCTCATTAAAAAAATCACTGAAGGTTGACCGCTCAGTCTTCAACATCAAAAATGGGAAGAAGAGACAGCAGATAGCACTTGGTTACCTATTGCAGTTCCAGTGCCGTAAGGAAAAGTTGTAATAACATCAGGAACCTGATGTAGTTGGTCACTGTCTTCATACCCATTTTGAGATACAGTGGATAACTTTATCATTCACTCCAAAGGAAGATATTCACTATGGAGGAAATTGAATTCAGATCTTCAGTGATAAGGATGGAAGACATTTTCCAGGTAGCGGGGAAACAGAGGTATTTAGAGGACATGTGAGTAGGTGATCTGCCATGTTTTGAAGCCTTTTTCTTCTCTTCAGCACAGAGTAGGGTGTACATGCACATTACAGAGTGAAACATTTCCCCTCAAACATGCATCTTGCCTGGTCAAGCTGATCTTCACTGAAGAACAAGACTTCTGTAGTAGCCCAAAGTCTGCACAGTGAATAGCCTGTACAAACTGGTAAAAGGGTTTTCTGATAAGAAATTGAATGAATTAAAATCAGACTAAAAAAATACCCAAACAGCTGAAAGAGGGGGTAAAACTTCTCACACACACATACCCCCAACTTGAGGGAAAAAAACCCCACACCCCAAAGTGCAGGGAAGCCAGGCAGGGAACATGCAATTAACCGGTTGGCATTTATGCAGGACTCTGGGATGAATGTCCTTTTCAGGCTCTCTGCCAGCACTGTATAGGCTATTTCTGTTTGAAGGGCTTCATATTCACAGGAACTGAGAGGGGTTTTTGGGGTTTTTTTTACCATTTTCATGCAAATAATGATGACAGAAATGCCAAGAAACAAGATCAAATGTATAGTGGGTCACTACTGCTCTTTTACCAAAGTGCTTCTGGTGTTTGGCACCTAGACCAGCTCATCAACACATATCAGAGGTTAAAGAAAATAATAGCCTGAGCACTGTAGAAAATGATAAGAAACAAGTATCAGGGAGGCAGACAGTACTGTCTGAACCCAATGTTATTTCCAAAGGTTAGGAGAGAATGAATATTTCTCCTTTTTTAAAATGTCAATTTAATCTGAGAGACACTGAGCCTCAAATAACATTTCAAACTAATGTAAAACTTCTGAAAACAAGGTAATTGCTGATCTAGCAGCCAGGGATTTCATCTTGAACTGATTGTTACTTTCAATGCCCTTGTTGCTTTACAATATAAATACATCTATTGGGAGGAGAAAAAAAAAGTGTAGAAAAGGGAAGAGGGAAAAAACATTCAAGGACAGCTGCTGAGTCCTTGGCAATGGTGAGATACTGAAACTGATGTGCTAAGATTTAATGAAGGATATTCTACTCTCTGTCTGTCTATTTTGTGATCTTTCCTCACCAAACAGAGGCTTCTACAGAAAAGGCTTTGTGCTCTTTTGATAGAAAATCAGTCACTTTAAAGGTAAAGGGCCTTGCCCAAGGCTACACAGGAAATCCATAGGAAATCCATAGCAAAACAGAGGAATTCAAATTCAGGGCTTTAGTGTTGGGTGGCTCTTCCATATGTTGTTCTTATACCACAATTAACAATCTTATAACTTTAAAAAAAGTATCTTTAAATCTACTTCACATCTGTCTTAAGACAGGGTAACATGCTTCAGGTTTTGCCGCTTATGAATCAGAAGGTAACAAATTACAGGAATATTTACTAGGAGTAGGTGCAGCTAGGAAACTGAATTTAAACTTTACAAAAACCTTCTTGATTAGAGGACTGCTGCCTTTCAGGGACAGACCACTCAGTGGAACTGTGGAGCTTTTGTCTGAAAGCCTTTTTAAACTCAGGTAGACAAATATATCTATGTGCACACCAAATTATTCCTACCCTAGGAATAGAGATATGGGCAGTGTACAGTAACGGATCATCCGATGGCTCTTTCAAGTGATAGTAATAACAGCATTCTGGGACCAGGGTTCAAAGTGCTCACTGTGTCATCACATGCTCTAGCTACATGTGTAGAATTTAAAGGGTCTAGTAAAAAAGCTTTATTTGCAGAACTGCCATGTGATTAAGCTTTTTTTTTTTTTTAAAGATCCGAACCATTACAGCCAGGCTTACATTTAATAATTGTCTGGCTGTAACATAATTGTACAAAAGTCTTCAAGAGCTCAGCACAAATTTAATACCAAATCAGTTGTTTAAAAGATTAATAAGCTACTAAGAAAGGTGAGTAATATGCTATCCCCATGGTATTATTGATATTATAGATTCATATTGATTTGGAATGTGATCTACAAATCAATGACTTGCAGTAGAGAATCCAGGATTCAGAGCAGTCTACTTGTGGTGATCTTTCCTTTTTCCACAGAGTAATATGGCCTTTATACAGAAATTAATACAACAGCTTCATCAAATTGCTGCTATTTATGTCAATGGCACGATGAAAGGAGCTATTTCTGTTTAGGAGTATGGGGGAAGGTATATAAGGAAGATTCAAAAGAGGAGAGAGATACATTATGCATCGATAGGTCTTTGATGTATAAGTGTGCTGCAAAGTCATCTAAACATTTTTTTTTTCTTTCTGTATTAATTTAAGTGCTGTGGAAGCATTGAGTGTCAGCTTTTATAGTAGAAAAAAAAAGTCCCTGCCTTTATCCACAAATCAGTGTTGTAGGAAGAGTTCTGTACAAACCATTATCATTCAACATGGTCTGAGGCCTGAATACCCCAAGACTCAGAAATCATCTATTGCCATATTTCAAGTGAATGATCTGCATAATAAATGTTGCAAGTAATGATGGCATTTTGATATGTATGCACTCCCTCAACAGGAAATATGCTAGGATTCCAGATCCAAAGATTCATATGAATTTTTAAATAGCCCTCACTCCTTCAGGTACCCTGCACTGGATTTAGAATAAAAATTTAAAATGTAAATGCACTTCCTCTTGCATCTTCTTAAGGGTTTTGAAGGTGAGTTTTCTTCTGTGTTCACATGCTTGTGAGTATTGTTTTAGAACTGTATATCTGCTGAAAAGAAATCCTGATAATCCTTCTTGATCAGAGATGGAAGTGATACACTAAACCCCTTTCAGAAGTAGAATAAGATCATCCAAACACTCACTCTTTTCTCCCTCCTATATGCCAAGTAGTATGCAAAAGTGAAATACTTGTCTTTGTTAGTTTGTAAGACTAAAAACACTCGTGTGCTGTAAAAGTGCTTTGTCTTTTTTTGCCAGTGACATTTTTTTAATAAAGACTATAAGTACCTTTTCAAAGTGGTGGTCCTCCAAGAATTAACTCATTACAAGTACAAATTCATTTGTCAAATCTGCAGA
>VZTU01032184.1:24775-70327 GCA_013400835.1 Zapornia atra | reverse complement strand
GAGTGATGGGTACAGGGACCTTCTGGGGTTAGAGGAGCCCTGGAAGGGGGGGGAATCCAGCTCTGGGGGCTGTGCAGGTGCTTGGGGGACCCTTTGATCACCCCGAGCCCCTCTGTCGTTCTGGCTGAAGCTGGTAAAGAATGGGGCTGCTCTCAATGTGGTGCTGCCTGACTATTTTGGGGCAGCTGGGTAGGATCCAGGCCTCCATTGTGGGGCTTCCCAGTGACAAGGGGATGTAGAAAGGACATGAAGTTGTGGGCACCTGTGGGGGTGGAGGTGAGGTGGGGAGCGGGGTGTCAGTGAATGGCTGTGGATCTGTGGGGTGTTGGGAAGTTTGGGGGGGGGCTCGCAGCCTCATCCCACCCCTCGCAGTCCCAGGGGGATCCATGACTCCCATGAGTAAAGGCAGGCACACAGACAGCATGAGGGAATTAAGCAGCTTCATCTGAAGCCTGAAAGAGCGGTTAATTCTCACTTGGGGGACTTTGAGAGCCCAAACTTCTGAGAGTTTATTGAAGCGGTGAGGTTTCACTGCACCTTTGGTCATGGGCTGCTGGTGCTGTGAGAGCTGTTGCCTCTCAGTAGCTCTGACTTTGCAAGCACAGCCCAGGTCACAGCTCAAAGCTGGTTTGTCCCTACTGCCAGGAGCACTGGTATGGAGCCCCCCAACCTTCCCAAGGAAAAGCAATTGGCTCGGGTGTGAGGTGAAACACACACAGCAACAAAAACTCCTTGTTCTTTTCACCCTCCCCTGTTTCTCCTCTTTCTTTATCACTAAGCCCCATCGTTCTCTTGATGAAGTTACCCCTCCTTTCCCTGCCTCCTGGCTCTCTCAAAAGACAACATTTCAGTTCAGCCTTCAAGGCTACAACAGAAAAGTGTCACGAACTCTTGGGTGGACTTCCCAGTTTATTTGGCCTGAGCTACAGGTCTTGCTGGGCAGGGACTTTCTTCCACCGGGCATGGCCTGAAGGGGTTGTCTAGTTCTTTGCAACGGGCTTTAAAAATAGTTGTTGCTAAAAGGGACTCATTTTGGGAGAGGAATTTAGCAGCAGTTCTGAACCATTGGCTTTGTCGGGTGGTTTTTTTGGATGGGGGTTTTCTCAGTGGAGACTAAGAATAACTCCACTGCTTGGATGTGGAGGAAAGGTTTTATGGGAGGTGGACTCAACAGCCAGATTCCTGTTTGGGAAGCCAGGAGGGTTAACATCCTTACTCCTTGCTTCCTTCAAGTGAGGGCTGGTGTTCACCTTCAGTGACACTGAGTCGGGTAATTACTGCTGCTAACTGTAATGGCTCTGTGGGCTGGAGGGTGCTGGAGTGCTTGTTTGCTCTCAGTGTTAAAAACAAACAAAAAAGGAGTGGGTTCAGCTGGTGGGAGCAGGGATTCAGCGAGGTTTGTAATCATTACCTGTGACTGGGACAGTCGCCTCTTCACTGAGTGGTTTATTTCTCATCCCAGAAGCTGGTTGGGGGAACAGGGGAATATCTGATACTGTCAGTATCCAATAGACCTCAACACATTGAGAACTCCGTTTAACACAGCCATGAACGTCCTTAATCACTTGCCTATCCTTTGATTATCCCTAATTATGGAATGTTAAATGCTTCCTCTCCCTTCTGGCATTTGCCCATCAAGAAAAAAATAAAACACCCACCAGGTCCACCTTGCTTATCCCTCAGCCAAACCAGGCGTCTGGTTATTTTAATCTTCGCTCATAAACTGGGCCCTCCAGCCACTTAACTGGATTTTCCTGAACGCTTTCCAATTTGCCAATATCCTTCTGATACCAAATAGCTTGGAGGAGAATGTGGAGTGCTAGGAGGTGGGACTCCCCCCTCCTTACTCTCTGCATGCTTAGTGACCATGTGAAACCTTCCCTTTGCAATTTGTCTCTCACTCTTACCTTGAAGGATATTTCTAACACTAATTACAACTTATTCCACCTTGAAGGGCATTTCTAATGTTAATTATGATTTATCCTTGCTCATATTTCTGTTTTCTCAGTGTTCCTTGTTTTCCAGTCTTCACCATACAAATTCAGTGCTCTGATTTAATTTCTTTTCTGGACTTCTCTGTGTGATTTATAAGGGTGTCAGGTGAAAATGAACTTGCTGATGGGCCTTGCTGAGTTGTGCTGTTAGATACTCAGCCCACCTTGGTACTGGATGAGTGTTACTGCTCTCTTGAAGCTGGTTGACAGCACCAGCGCTGCTCTGAGTTAACTCAGAAGCTCCACAATCCGTGTGGCACGACTGTGATGGTGTTGGCATAGATACCCCACGTAGGAAGGTGGCAAAATACAAGGACATGGGTTAAAAAAATAATAAAATAGCAAAATTCTCATTTGTGTGTTTATTTTCATCCCTTCTGAACCCCCTCAGAGCCCATCCAGGGGAGACACTGGCTGCAGAAGCTGCTTTCAGGATGCCTAAAAAGGGATTTGTGGACGTGGCACGGGGCAGGCAGGAAATTTCCCTCAGTGGTTTTGAAAAATGGGGAAGTTTGAGAGAGGAAACACAAGTGGATGGTTCTGGGGAAGAAACCCAGCAATCCTCTCTCCATCCTCCCCCTGACTGTGCTGGGTCAGGTCTGCTGGTTCCATGGGAAGAGGCAGCTGGGAGGAGCTGGAGCTCTCCTGAGTGGTGTGCAGGAAGGGATGGGGATGAGCAGGGATCCTCGACTGCTGCCTCTTGGTGCTGGAAAACTTGTTAAAAGGGCTTAGTGAAACACGCTGGGCTCCTGGCAGGCATGGTGGTGTCTCTGCAGCCTGTGTTAGTGGAGGATCTCTGGCTTGGATTTCGCTTTGGACTCGTTTTCTGCTGCATCACATGCGATGCCTTTTTTTTTTCACGGTCTCTGTTTGGTTTTAGTTATCCTTTCTGACTTTCTTGGCCTGCTTTTTTATTCTTGCCTCTTTTCTGCTCCTAGCACTGAGAAGAGAGGCCAGATTTCCCAAACCAGCCTTCCCCCAGTCGTTTAGCACCCAGCTACGATCTGTTTTTGAGTGGTCTCCCCAGTGCTGGGAGAAAACACATGTTAACAGACCTTACCAGAGACCTGTTGCTTCCTGTAACCCTCCCCTCCACCCCCTACCCCCCCCTTTAAAAGCGATGCTGTTTCTTGGTTTTAGTTTCAAGGAGCTGGTGATACAGTGGGTGAAGGCTGAGCGAAGGTGTGAGGGGGACTGGGTTTCCCTGGGGAGGTTGAAATGGTTTCTGTTGGGTGTAGGGGTGGGTAGGAAGTTGGCTCTAGAGAGTAAAACTACTTGTAGAACTGAGTTTAGATCAACCTTCGCATCACAATGTTGGTCACCTCTTTTTGTCTGGTTGATGGGATCCCTGCATGGTGTTGCTTAAGTCCTTAGCTCTTCTGCCTTGGCAGCACAAGGTGAGCTCTGAGGAGATCTTGGAAGACACCAAGATTTCCTCCCTTCCAGCCCTCCAAGGTGCTGGCAGCCACAGCGGTTCCTCTCTGACCCGATGCTCCTGCACTTGGGTTCGCTCTCCCTCTTCAGAGCTGATATTTACCGTGTGTTTTGCTCCAATTAGTCTTGCCTCAGGGCAGTTAGCAGTTTGGCTTAATTGCTTCTCTGAAGCTCAATTTCATAATCCTCTATGAGGCTTCTTTTTCTTTCCCTCCCCTGGCCTCCCCAAAACACCGGTGGGGGCACGTGGCGATGCCGAAATCAGCCATACAGCAGCCTTCCTACACGCTGGGTTTCCTCACACACCAAAGCCTGAACACTTGTTTTTGAAACAGGATAAATTCAGCAGCACCTTAACCAACTCCAAGGCAGGGTGCTCTCACTGAGGCTAACCCTAATTTTAATGCAGGCTAATTAGCAGAGCAGGATTTTCCTTTCTGGTTTTTTTGGATCTCAGCTCTTTCCTCCGAGCTCTCAGCTCGCTTTGCTGGGGTGGCAGTGAGGGGCTGAGCTGGCCAAGGTGAATTTTCTCCCTCTTTCCCAGCTCTCTGTGAGCAGGGCACCGCTGTCCTGCATCGTGAGCGAGCGCAGAGCCGAGCTCCAGGGCGACAACAACCATTTCTCCAACTTCCCTGCCGAAAGCAACGTGTTTGGCTCAGCCTGGGGATGGTGAGCAGCTCTGCAGCTCTCCTCTCAGGAGCCAGCCAGCCCGTGGAAAGCCTGCAGCGGTCTGGAATGCTGCTCTGCTGTCCCACCCTTGAGTGAGAGAAGAAAGCGGCTTGTGGGGACGCGGTGCCAGCCCTTGTGAGCTGGTTGGTGAATAAACAAAGCGCCTCTGCCAGCAACGGGCCGTGCAGCTCGCTGGGGGAATTTCTCCCTGCACGCTCTGCAGAGCTAACCTTGCCTCTGAGCTCTCTTTGTAAGGCACAGCCACCAAAATACCCTGGAAGAGAAGCTGTAGTAAGGCCTTTTCCTCCCCTTCTCCCGGAGAAAAAAGGTGTTTGAACTCCCTTTAGCATGAAACCCACGATGTGCCTGGAGTTCCCAAGTGTGGAAAGCTGGGAAGTTCGCTGTTTCCCTGCCTTTTTGGGGACACACTGCCCTGCTCCCTTCAGCAGAGCTCTCCCACAGCTGCTTTTATTTCCTTTTTTTTTCCTTTTTTTTTTTTTTCCCCCTAAATTTCAGTTGTGGAGAACATTTTTCAGCCCCAGCTGGCAGAGCCCTCACTCTGAATACCATTGTTACTATTTAAAAGAATAATAATAATAATAAAAAGCAGTCTTTTCACAGACTTCAGTGTATTAAGGACTTGGCTAGACGTGGAGTTGGCAGCTCCAGGGAGTAAGTGCTGCCCAAACGAGTGTATTTATACCTGTGTAACTGCACCGAGCCGTCGTACGCCCTTTAACTGGTTCCAAAGTGAGTAAACCAGACCTGGAGCAGAACATGGCTTTTGGGGTTTGCTGCCAAAAGCTCTTGGTGATGCTGAGTCTGCTGCAAAGGAAACAAATCTTCGAATGGCTAAGCAGATGATGCTTCCAATTATTTAAAATAGCTGGTGTTTAAAATAGACTTGTTGCTAGAGGTAAAGCTGGTCATGTCCGTGGTTGGAGATGCTGGAAATCCTCAGGAGTTTTGAAATTGAGGTTGAAGTGGATGTAGCAGTATAAGTTGGAGATGGATCTGGTGGAGAGCAGCACAGGGGGAAGGGACCTGGGGTCCTGGGGGACAGCAGGATGGCCATGACCAGCACTGTGCCCTCGTGGCCAAGAAGGATGATGGCATCCTGGGGTGTGTTAGAAGGGCTGTTAGAAAGTTAGTAGAAGGTTAGGGGTGTTAGAAGGTTAGTAAGTTGAGAGAGGTTCTGCTGCCTCCTCTGCTTGGCCCTGGTGAGGTCACATCTGGAATATTTGGTCTGGTTCTGGGCCTGTCAGTTCAAATAGGGGGAACTCCTTGGAAGAGCCCAGCACAGGGCCACTGAGATGATGGAGTGGAACCCCTTCCCTGTGAGGAGAGGCTGAGGGAGCTGGGGGTCTTGAACCTGGAGAAGAGGAGACTGAGGGGTGAGCTCCTCAATGTCCATAAAGGGTGAGTATCAGGAGGATGGAGCCAGGCTCTGCTCAGCCATGTCCAGTGACAGGACACGGGGCAGTGGGTGCAGCTGGAGCACAGGAGGTTCCATGGGGCCGTAAGGAGAAACTTCCTCCCTGTGAGGGTGGCAGGGACAGACTGCTCAGAGAGGCTGGGGAGTCTCCTTCTCTGGAGACATTCAGATCTCCCTGGATGCTGTTGATGTGATCCTGCTCTGGCAGGAGGGTTGGATGGGATGATCTTCCAAGGTCCCCTCTAACTCCTCCCATTCCATGGTCCTGTGAAGCTTGAGGAGGTTGTGTGTGGGCAGGGAAGGCTTTCCCAGTCCATCCTCTTCCAGTGCAATGTAGTTTTCTCCTACCTCACCCTGTTCTCCTTGCAGCAGGACCTGAAGGTTTCCTTGGCTGCTATTTGAGGCCGTTCTACCCCTGTTCCTGCAGCAGGAGTATTCAGTTCTTAGGAGTTTTGGTTAAAATCGAGCTGGATGAGGAGCAGAGGGAGCTTGTCACCAGGGGTGACAGCAACTCGGTGCGTGGCCTCCGGAGATTAATCACTGAAGATATGAAAGCAGAGACTTAGCTGAGCATCCAGCAGCACAGGGGTGGATTTACCAGATGAGGACAGAGCTGAGAGAGTTCCTCTCCATCCTGAATCAGATTAGAACCCTTCGTATGGCAGCGTGTGACAAGGTCCTCACTCAAGAATCCTCATCCTCCTCACTCAAGGATCCTCATCCTCCTCACCCACGTCCTCACTCTGACTGAGCCATGTGCCAAGGGAACATGCAGCATTTTAAGCAGCCAAGTAGGTTTTCTGGTGGAGGTGGTGAGAAACTTCTTCACATGGATGTTTTTCTACCCCAAATTGCTCTCTTTTTTTTTTTTTTAATCCCTTTTGGGTTTTTTTGGAAAACTCTCTGCTCATACTGCATATGGTACAATCCACACTTTAGGATGCTGTATCCTTCATCTCCCCAAGACTTCACCTTTCTTAATTAATAGAAACACTCTAGGAAATCATTGCTTTGTTCACCACTAAACCACAGTCACTCCAAAGTCAGAACACAGCTCTACTTAAAACAATTCACAAGAACATCCTGCTTTTCTAGGCATCCCTTATATTTGCAATATTTCTTGCTCCCCTCTGATTTTTGGGCTTGCATATCAAAGAACAGACACCATAAAATGTGTGTGCCTTTGAATGCTAAGTAAATAGAAATGCCTGCCTGTGATGTAAATAACAGGTATATTATTTATATATAAATTATATATATTTACTTTACAGGAGTGCTGTGCCTCTGTCCCCCATCCCACCAGGGTTGTTTCAGTGCTTTTAATTCATTTCACCCCTAGGTAGGCACTTCCATAAGAGTCTCTCCTGTTCTTAACTCCTCCACTTTGATCTTCCTCTTAAAATTATTCACACACCATTGTGGGGGAAAATATGTTTAAGCTTGATTTTGGGCTCTTATGTCCCCATTTCTTGGCAGCTTTCCCTCCCCAACTTTCATTGAAACAAGGGCTCTTAAGCAGCTAAATAATTTCAGGAAATGGGACTCCAGTTTCTAGGTCACTTTGGCATTTCCTAGGTAAAATAATGCCTTCTCTAAGGCTTTTTGTGGCTTTCTTACAATTATCTCGACTCAGTAAAGGAACAGTGGGTCTCTGAGGTTTTTCCTCCCTTTCTTAAACCTGAATGATTTCTCTCTCCTGTAGTAGATCTCTTGCAATGTGTTGTCCCTGCTGTGAAGAAGTGGAGAGCTGAAGATGTATCACTGCTAATGAAGAAGCACAAGGCGACCCTGGAGCTGTAGTGCCACGATCTGGAGGCTGCCTGTGTGTCTTGGAGTCTGCTTGTAGGGTCTTATTTACTCAATTTGCCATCATGCTGCGAGTTCAAACCTGCTGGAGACACCACCAGAAGCATTTTCTACCTGGGGATCTCTTTCTCTGCAGGCTGGTTGTGGTGTGAAGGGAGAAAGAAAAGCTGTTTACTCTGAAAAGGGGTTTACTCTGATCTTGGAGGTAGGAATTAAGTGGAGGCTTGACCTTGGTGGAGAGGCTCAGGGACTTCATGAAGGTCCTCCTGCTTTGGAGGAGGTCCTGGAGCAATCAGCTGATGCTAAACCACCCCTGGGGCCTTGCTGCTTGCGTCGGTCTTGAGGCAGGGTGCTGTATTTGGTGGGAGCTGAGATCCCATCACATAACCTGTCTAGGTGCTGTCAGGGTCTCTCCCTTGTGTCAATACCTTGAGGACATCCCATGGAGTCCCTCTTTCCTGCAGGAACTAGGAGGGGAGGCACAGCTCTGGCGTGCGAGTTGCTGGCTGATGATTTAGGGGTGGTCTTTCTCCATCTCCTTGCCTGGGGAAGGTGCTGACTTACAGGTTTGTGTTGGATTTTGTCTCATGTTCATCAGAGGCTTCGAAGCCCTTTGGACAGCTGCCTTTGCATATTAGAAATGTGATACTTGGCACCCAACTAGAGAAGCCTTCCCTGAGTTGAAGCATGTTTTGCCAAGCTACGGCTGCTTTGGTGATGTTTGGCCAGGGTTAAAGTAGGTATTTGAAGAGCAGCAGCTGCTTCTCCCTCAGGAATCTGACTGGGAAAAGAGGAGCAGGAGGATGTGTTGCTGTCAGTGAGATGCAATCTGACCTCCTTGCACCTCAGCAACACCGAGCTCAAGATGTGCTCACAAGGCGTCTGCACGCTGGTGTCCCTCAGCTTGATGCTAGAGAGAACAACCACCTCCTGAAGGCAGTTCCAGATCACTTGACCTTCTCACGGTTGGTCTCCCTTCCTTTCTTCACCCTGGTTTTCTGCCTAGGTTAAAAACCAACCCCAACCCACTCTCCTTCTTTCCCTTTGTGCTGCCTGTGATGTACGGGCAGCCCCGTGCTGTGGCCAGAGCCCAGCCATACCCAGATGACACGGGACTTTCTCTGACACCTTGCTCTGAAGTTGGAGGCCAGGCCAGATCTGATCTGGAGCCTGGCCAGCACGAGGAGCCTCTCTGAGAGCTTCTCTAATGGTTTTTATCCTGCCAGACCCTAATGGGGAGGTCATGTTAACAAATGACACTTTCTTGTTATGGTAACGGGAAACTCGTTACTGTTTATAAGAGGGTAATAAACACTGTAAGATGTGGAGGTGGGAGGGCTGAGGCTGAGGGAGGCTGGTTCAGCCTGGAGAGAAGGCTGTGGGGGGACCTCATTGCAGCCTTCCTGTCCCTGAAGGTAGCAGAGAAACAGGAGGGGAATGGGCTTGATAAAGGGCAGAGACTGGCAGGACAAGGGGGATGGGGTGAAGCTGGAGGAGGGAAGGGGGAGAGGAGAGATTGGGGGGAAGTTCTTTCCAGAGAGAGTGGTGAGGGGCTGGAAGGGCCTGCCCAGAGAGGGGGTGGGTGCCCCGTGTCTGGGGGTGTTCAAGGCCAGGTTGGATGGGGCCCTGGGCAACCTTGTGTAGCTCCAGGCCTGGAGGTTGGTGGCCCTGCCTGTGGCAGGGGGGTTGGAGCTCTGTGATCCTTGGGGTCCCTTCTACCCCAAACCAGTCTGGGATTCTTTGACTGGGGGAAGCTGTGCTGGGAAGAGCTGCCTGGAGCTCTCAGCTGAGGGGGTTTGTTGCTCTAACCGAAGGGGAGAAACTTTTCTGGGCTCAGCTCAATCTCTCACAGCTGATGTCCTGGTCCTGGTCTCGTGTTATTCCTTTTGCTGGAGTTTGGTTTGCGTTGGATAGTGCACTGACAGCATCTCCCTACCCCATCACTCACACAGTGGGAGGAGGAGAGTGACTCTTACTCATGGCTGCTGATTCGTGTGAGGTTTGACCCTTTCCCAAAGCACGTGGAGATCCTCTTTGCAGCCAGACAGTTAAGTGGCTCCCATGTGGACCCTGGAGAGCTGCTCCTCAACATGTTTTAGGCCCAAACATCAGAAAGGTCATTCTTCTGATGCCAGTGCCTGCAGCTTGCAGGGATGCCGAAGCTCCAGGGCAGTTTGAAGTGCAGCCTTGATGCTATTGAGGAGCAAGTCTCCTCTCCCAACTCTTCAGGGATGCTCTTGTGGGTAGGAGATCCTCTACAAGCTCAAAACTGGTGCTGAACACCCAGAAAGGTACAGTTGGGGTGGGTAAGTGGTTGTACTTCGCTTTCACCCTGCGCTGTAGGTTAACTCCTAACGACTTGTTAAATACTCTGTGTCTGTTGGACATTTACTTCAAGCAAGCTCCTTGCCAATATTCCAGTTTATACAGTTGGGTTTGCTTTATCAGGCTTATAAAGCATAAGGTGTTATGCCTCTAAAGTGGATTTTATAGCATCAGCTTTTGGCCTTCTTTCCCAGATGACAATTTTAAGCTCTCTTGTAGCTTTTTGGTTACAAAGCAAACATTCTCACTCCTTCCCTCACGCCCCAAAATAGCTTTAAAGCCAAAGCCTAAGACTAACAGCAGCCTGCACGTTTTCACTGAGCTTACTGGTGGCCTCTCCCCATAAAACACCCCGGTCTTTTGCAATGCCTTTGGGTGTGGAAGAGCTGGTGACAGTCCCACAGTGACCTGGGTGCAGAACCAGCTCAGTTCCTACGTCCCTGCAGGCACCTAATTTAGTTTGGGAGTCAGCAGCCCTTCACTGGTGGCACTCAGATGCCACATTGTCTTTTTCCAAAGCCCCTAAAAGCAGGTGGGGTGCTTTCTGGGGGGGTTGTTTTAAGGAAGAACTCAACCTATTCAGTTTTTAGCCCACTTCATAATGGAATCATCACTGTGGTGTTCCACATGAATCCAAGGTGGTGTGGGCGATGCCGATGCTGAACCCCAGCCATGGACTGGGCTTCCCTCCATGTGTTTTCTGGGTGCTGCTGCCTTCACCACCCCGCTGAGCCTAGCCCACCCAGAGCACCCTGCTGAGCCCAGCCCACCAGCTGCTGGGTATTCTTTTGGATGGTCAGGAAGCTGGAGGCAGAGAGCTGTTAATGACCACGCTTAGAAAAATAATAAAGTGCCTTTCCTGGAAGGGTCTCAAAGCACCATGTTTCCTTCCTTGCATTTTAGTGTGAAATCTTTTACTATTTTTGAGAGCTCAGGGGCAGTGCCTTATACTTCCTTCTCTTTTGCCTAGCAGAGTGGAAACGGCCCCCTTAATCTGACTTCTCTTTCCCTCCTATTTACCAAGAAGCAGTTTGGGGGGTTGTTTTACTGACCCAAACCTCTCTTCCAGCTCCAGCTCCCCGTGGCAATTACAGCTTCTCCAGCCTGCCCATGTTCTTGTGCATCCTCTGCAGTAAGATGTATGCTACGGCGCAGATTCTGTGCAGCCATCTATAATAATCTAGTTTATTGTGGTTTTATCTCTTCTTCCCAGTAGCTGTGTACTGCCTGTCCTTGGGGTTTGGTCTGGTGTCTTGAGCACTATTTGTGTTTGAATAGGCTTGTTTGTATCGCCTGTGCTGGTTGTTAATGTTCTTGGCACAGCTCCCAGGTCTCAACCAAGTTACCCAAATTGATCTGGGATGGCCTCGCGACTCATTAGTCTCTGAGAATTAATCCCCATGTAGCTCAGTCTCATAAAAAGTTAACTCCTAGCTCTGTTTTACTTCTTGTGTTAAACCAGCAAGCCAAAAGGAGAGGAGCAGTGAAGAGTATGGGGACTTAGGGAGAAAACAAGCTGTGCCTGCTATGGGTGCAGAAGCACCCAGGCTGTACCTCGTGGTGATCCCAGGTGCCAAAACCTTTGGTGGAAGCTTCTCTCCCTTTATTTTGTGGGGGAAACCTGGGGATTATTATACAAACAGTGTTTCTGATCCAGTTCTGCTCTCTGTTAAGTAATTTTCTGACAGAAGTTGCAGCTCCCCTTGGATCCTCCTCTTTGCCCTATTTAATACCCAGGGCCAACTGCAAACAGGTTTCCTGCGTTGCCTGTCGGTAGAAAGACACCTTCCCTTTGCTGGGGCTTGTTCCCACAAGCCTGGTGCTGGTGTCTGATGGGTTTACATCTGCATGGGTTTGTTTTTTTACATTCTGGAGAGTAAACCAGTTACAGTCTCTGTGCCAGGACGTGTCCTGCAGTGATCCAGGACGGGGCCATCGCACTGAGCCACCTGGGGGTCCTGTTTGTTCGCTCCCAGATGGTGTTGCCCATCTCAGATGGGCTCCCTCCACCTAGAGCCTCTGGTAAGAGCTTTTTTAGGGTGCTGGGTACCACAGTCACTGCTGTGTCATCACCAGTCCTGACACTGAGGCACTGCTATGGTTTCATCCTGTGTGATTCTTGTCAGCTTTTCCTCACCCCCTCCCGTTCCATCATCACCATAACTCCTGACATCCTTAAAACTGATGCTGAAATTCCTAAACTGTCCCTTTTCGTGGTGTGAATGTGTGTGTTCTGATGGAGGGGTAAGAAATTGTGATGGGAATCTGAAAAATAACCATAGATAAACTCAGGGACAGGCAGAATATAGAGTGAGGGAAGCTTGATCATACCTGCAGGCGTCTGTTCATCTCCTGGAAACCAACAGCCCCTTTGTTTCCCCACTGCACCTTTCACTGATAACCTTCTCTTAACTTACAGTCAGTTCCCTGGGCACTTCCTTTGTCTTGATGTCCCTATCTCTAGCAATTTTCCTTCTTCTAACTCATTTTGTGGCTCATTCTTCACTCAGGGCTTCAGAGGCTGAGTAAATCTTAGCAAGAAGAGAGGCTTCTGGCAGCAGAGCCTGCAGTTGGCTTTTGTTTTCTCCTGCCACTTTAAGCCTATTTTTAGGTGGTTGCTCCACAGCTCTTTTGGGTTTTTGTTTCATACTTGGTGCAACCTCCAGCTTTAATTTTGTGGTCATATTAATGTAAAGTTTATCCTTATGATTTATGAGAATAAACCAGAAATGGGCTTGTACTGGTAAGCGCCTTCACACTGGAGAGGGGAAGCCGTGATGGCAAACTGGGAGCAAGAACAACTCTTGTGTTACACCCAAGTGTTTGTTGGGATCTGAAGTATTTCAGCTTGTTTGTAGGACACTGAGGCACGAGTGTTGGGCAGAAGAATTCCTGCAATAACAATAGTCACACGCAACTGCAACAATAGAGCTTTATTTTTAGAGCATTTTTCATCCCCGCTCAATCCCCCAACGTTCAGCAGTGTTAATGACCTGAGAGTTCCTTCCATCTGAACACTTGAGGTTTAAGGAAGAGGTTTTGGGAGGGGGTCAGTGGGAATTTGAGGTGATCCAGCAAGAAAATAAATGCTGTCCAGTTGGTGGGAGGCCCGAGGGTCCCGAGCGTTGGGCCTGGGAGGCCCGAGAGTCCCGAGCGTTGGGCCTGGGAGGCCCGAGGGTCCCGAGCGTTGGGCCTGGGAGGCCCGAGGGTCCCGGGCGTTGGGCCTGGGAGGCCCGAGGGTCCCGGGCGTTGGGCCTGGGAGGCCCGAGGGTCCCGGGCGTTGGGCCTGGGAGGCCCGAGGGTCCCGGGCGTTGGGCGCAGGAGCTGCTGGGTATCTTTGGAGACAGCTGGATGGAGGAGGGCTAGAGACCCAGCTCCATCCTTGGTGGGGATGAGGGGCTGTTGGATCTCCCCTCTGGTGACAGGGTTGCTCAGGATTCTTTGCAAACCCGAGGAGGCATGACTCACCCTCACAAACCTTGGCTTGCGGCTGCCTCCAGACCTCAGCTACTTGTCAGTAATTCAGCTGGAGCAGGTCCATGGCTGCTTCATGAACAAAACCCAAACCCCACGCCGCTCGGACCCGCATCCTGACGCGTGTTGGGGCAGTCAGGGGTACTTACAGGGGACTGGAGGGGTGTTTGTAGTAATACATGAGTCTGGGGGAAAGAAAGAGGCAGCGTGGTTGTGGGTAACACCACTAAAGGCAATTAAAACTCCAACTGTGGCCCTTCCTGTGGGCTAATGCTGCCAGCCAAAACCACGGCTTGTCCTGTGGCTGCAGGCACACCTCAGAGGCTTTTTTTTTTGCCTCTGGAAAGCTTTGGAAAACTCAAGAGCATCTCAGATCAAAGGAAGGAGCTTATAAGCAGGAGGGGATTCAACTTTTAAAAAGGGCGGATAATGACAGGACAAGGGGGAATGGATTAAAACTAAAGGAAGAAAGGGTTAGATTAGATATTAGGGGGAAGTTTTTTACAGAAAGAGTGGTGAGGGGCTGGAAGGGGCTGACCAGAGAGGGGGTGGGTGCCCTGTGTCTGGGGGTGTTGAAGGCCAGGTTGAATGGGGCCCTGGGCAACCTTGTGTAGCTCCAGGCCTGGAGGTTGGTGGCCCTGCCTGTGGCAGGGGGGTTGGAGCTCTGTGATCCTTGGGGTCCCTTCCAACCCAGACCAGTCTATGATTCTATGATCCATAAATGCCCAACATGCTTTATTTTCTTTTTGGAGACGTGTATCCTGCTCCTTGTGTCTCTTCTTCAGCTGTTTCCAAATGGAAGTTTGTAAAATGGGTTCTGTGAGGTGCCAACGGGCATCCTGGGGGAAATCCTTTTCAGGAAGGCTGGTCTTTCATTGCTGCTGTTGATGCATGTAATATGTCTCATTCCTTTTAAGGGAGTTAAAATATTACTCCTAGGTGTCTGTCTAGACCAGGATAACGGGCTTTGTTTTTTTCTTAATGGGTTAGTTAACATGCTTTGGGACCACTTTGGTTTATGGACTGATATACCAGGGGGAAAGCAGCATATGGGCTGACTTTAATATCTGCAGGAAGAAGGAAACTTTTAAATCAGTGGGAATTTGGGTTAGTGAGGTAAGCAAAACCAGCTTATCCCCAGACCAGTGTCCCAGACAAGTCCTTCATCATAAACAGAGGATCTGATGGGCAGTTGAGTTCCTCCAGATGGGAAGGGAAGGGGGGTTCAGCTTTTCTTGGATCCCCCCCACCCTTTTCTCATCAGGTTCTTTGCAAGTCCCAAGATGAGTAAGATCCATGTTTTTCTTTTAAAGGTGACAGCATCATCCTGTCTCTGTGTAGGAACCTGGGCATCACTTTTAACCTCTTGAGAACTTCACACCTGGATCGTGGCTCACAGCTGAGGTTAAGGGGATAACTTTTGGTGGTGGTGAACGTGGCTGATGACCTTACCCTGGTGGGATGCCCAAGGTGTGGGCATGCATGGATGTTGGTGGGGAAAAAGGGGCGATTGAGGAAGTTTGGTGGTACTAGTGGGAAATGGTAGAACTTTTCCTATCAAACTGGGAGAATTAGATGCAAGAGAGGGGAGGGCCTGAGCTGGGGGAAGTAAGCCACCTGCAGTAAAGACTCTTGAGTAGAAGGTTCTAGACTGGGCCTCCCTTCTTCCCTATCACAGTAACTCTGCACTCTCTTGTCTCCTGGTGGACTTTAGCAAAAAGTCAGAAGGAAGAATCCTGGCAAATCAACCCCCAAAACACCTGTTTGGGAAACATTTGGAGCTTCACATCCCTGAAATAGTGGTAGCAGGGGCTTAACACATCTCCTCCGAATTACAGCACGCTTTGTCATCACAGCATTGGCAAAGGCTGGTCCAGCTCTTTGGGAAGACTCTTCCCCATCATGTTGGAGGCCCAACGAACATCACAGCCTGTCATCTCTTCCTGCACTGGTTCTGTGGGAGAAACCTCTTCCCTTCCCTTTGCAGGGGCTGCCTAGATTAGGGATCTTCATGGCCACCTTGGCTTACGGTTGATCCTGCCCACACCAGGCCTTGCAAACAGGTTAGTTAAAGCACAGTTCTGATTTGGATTTGATCTGAGGTGGTGGGTACAGCTTCTGAAACGTGGAGAAGACCTTTATTCTCCAGCAGAAGAGGGGTGGCCAGCAGGCAAGGTTTAGATCAGATATTAGGGGGAAGTTCTTTCCAGAGAGAGTGGGGAGGGGCTGGAAGGGGCTGCCCAGAGAGGGGGTGGGTGCCCCGTCCCTGAGGGTGTCCAGGGCCAGGTTGGCTGGGGCCCTGGGCAACCTTGTGTAGCTCCAGGCCTGGAGGTTGGTGGCCCTGCCTGTGGCAGGGGGGTTGGAACTCTGTGATTCTTGGGGTCCCTCCCACCCCAGCCCATCCTATGATTCTGTTAGGCTTAATGAGAGGACAAATCAGTTTGAGTGTGGTTAAGCAGTCACCTCTTTCAGCCTGTAGGTCTCTTGATGTCCATTACAGGGCGAATTACCACCTTCTTCATCACTGACATCAAGCTCTTGTGCCCAGGTCCATCCCATAATAGATTTTTTTTTTTCCATTTACGAGCCTCCACAGTTCTAAGGGGATTTCATCTGGTTTGAGTTCTTCTTGTGCTAATTTGATATTTTGATTTGTTTGAGGGTTTTCTTGTTTTTAATTCTCCTGACTCTTCACAAGGGAATTCTTCCAGCAAGTTCCAGGTGGGTCTGCTGCCTGAATTATTTATTAAGCAACCTGCAGTGTGCTTGGTGTGCTGCACACAAAATTGATGTGGCGCCTGCACCACCACGTTCACACTCTTGACTCAGATTTTCCAAAGCCTCAAAGTAAGTAGATTGTCTCCAATTTATTTGTTTTGGTTTTTTTTTTTCTCTTCATCAGACCAATACTCATCTCCAAAACAATGTCTTGTAGTTCTTCCAAGCTTAATAGAAGCCCTCTGCTATTGGGAAGGCCTTGGGGCTGCCCACAACGCTCTCTTCTGAATGGGCATTTAAAGGATGATGCCTCATAGCACACATGGCAAAACACTTTATTACACATCAACTGTGACATGATTGCTTTTTTCCTCTAAAAACTTGCATTTTCCTCATGCCATCCCTCCCAGCTGAGGTCCTGAGCGAGCAAAAGGCTTTGCACGTGAGTTCATTGTGGAATCATAGAATCACAGACTGGTTTGGGTTGGAAGGGACCCCAAGGGTCACAGAGTTCCAACCCCCTGCCACAGGCAGGACCCCCAACCTCCAGGCCTGGAGCTACACAAGGTTGCCCAGGGCCCCAGCCAACCTGGCCTTGGACACCCCCAGACACGGGGCACCCACCCCCTCTCTGGGCAGCCCCTTCCAGCCCCTCACCACTCTCTCTGCACAGAACTTCCCCCCAATCTCTCCTCTCCCCCTTCCCTCCTCCAGCTTCCCCCCATCCCCCTTGTCCTGCCAGTCTCTGCCCTTTAACAAGCTGATTCCCCTCCTGTGTCTCTGCTCCCTTCAGGGACTGGCAGGCTGCAGTGAGGTCCCCCCACAGCCTTCTCTTCTCCAGGCTGACCCAGCCCAGCTCCCTCAGCCTCTCTTTGTAGGGCAGCTGCTCCAGCCCTCTGAGCATCCTCGTGGCTCCTCTGAACCCTCTCCAACAGTTCCACATCTTTCTTGTATTGGGGGCCCCAGCTCTGGACACAGGACTCCAGCTGGGGCCTCCCCAGGGCAGAGCAGAGAGGGACAATCCCCTCCCTGTCCCTGCTGCCCCCCTTCTGCTGATGGAGCCCAGGATCCCATCGCCCTTCCCATCTGTGAGCACACTGCTGCCTCATGGGGAGTTGCTTATCCACCAGGACACCCAGGTCCTTCTCAGCAGGCCTGCTCTCCAGGAGCTCTTCTCCCAGGCTGTATCTATGTCTGGGATCCCTCCAGCCCAAGTGCAACAGAACCTCAAGTAGCTTCGTGCCCTAAAAACACAACTTGTGTGGCAGTTAGTAAAGCAGAACCTACGTGGGGGTGTGTTTGATCCTGGGGGGGGGGGTGTTTTCTCTAGCTGCGAGGCAATCGTTGCCCAAGATTGCTCCACAAGGCACTGAGGGAGCTGGGAATAGGCCTTGGGTGGCCGTTGGCCTCGTTTTGTTGGCAGAAGAACCCCCTCATCTCTTGGATGCTATGGAAACACATGCTTCCTGTGCCAGCTTGATGTCAGCCCAGCATCCTGGCACACACTGAACCTCTCCCTGGGAATACTTCTCCTTTATCTCTGTGTCGGAAGTAGGAAGAGGCGATGTCCCCAGCAACCAGAGAATGAGATTAACCTCAGGAAAAACTCCCTGGTTGCTCTATCAGCACTGATACCCATGGCTCAGGGGTGCTGGAGGAATGCTGCAGTGTGGCTGTTGTCCTGGCTACAGAATCAGAATCACAAGGTTGGAAAAGACCTTTAAGATCATCAAGTCCAACTGTTCCTGTCCTATGCTAAACCAGATCCCTGAGCACCTCATCTGCCCTTTATTTAAACACACCCAGGGAAGGTGGCTCAGCCCCGTCCCTGGGCAGCCTGTGCCAGGCCCTGACAACTCTTCCAGCGAAGAATTTTCCCCCCCCATCTGCTCTGCCCCTGCCCTGGGGCAGCTTGAGCCCATTGCCCCTTGTCCCATCTCCTGTCCCCTGGCTGAAGAGACCCTTGCCCACCTCTCTGCACCCTCCTGGCAGGTCAGTGGAGGTGGGGAGAAGGTCTCCTCTCAGCCCCCTCTTCGCCAGGCGGAACGCCCCCCCCTCCCTCAGCTGCTCCTCAGAGGATTTGCCCGCCAGCCCCTTCCCAGCCTGGTTGCCCTTCTCTGGACTCGCTCCAGGACCTCCATGTCCTTCTGATGGTGAGGAGCCCAGAACTGGAGCCAGCACTCGAGGTGGAGCCTCACCAACACCAAGTACAGGGGCACAACCACCTCACCTACACTCCTTCAGCTTTGCAAACATCCCTCACTTGCTTCAGTGGGGAGTTCAAAGCTGCAGTTGAAGGTGGGAACAAGCTGCTCTGCCAGCAGAGCAGATGCCCTCTTAGAAGCAGAGCTCCTGTTTATTCTCTCCCTGTATGCTCTGTGTGCTCCAGAGGAGTCGCTCCTGTTGTGAGTGCTGCTTTGTGCTCTTCAATACCCCATGCAGACTCCAAGGGGTGCCTGATTATCAGCACCACGCATTCCGAGACTGCTGCGAAGTGGCTTTGGCTTCGCTTCTTCTCCCAGGCAGCCTATAGCTTATTTGCATGAGTTAATAAGGCAACAGAGAGAGAGGGGAAGACACAGGCTCAGGGAGTGGGGGCTATTTGGAGTTGCAAACATCTTTTCTGTGTTTCAGTGAGACAGCAGCTGCTTGTCAGGTCTGTGCTGACAGAACTTTGAAGCACGCTTCAGTAATCAGTCTGCGTTTCTCTGCTTCCCCTTTGCTGTTCCCAACATGCTAAAAATCATCAAAACAGTGAAATACTGTCCCACGGCTGCAGGAAGAGGAATGAGAATGTGTTCCCAGTATCCAATCATCTGCTTATTCTGCCTGTTCTTAAGAAGAGAATTTATTGAAGCAATTTATCCTGACTAAATGTGATATAAATCTGAGCACATGTATGTACATACCAGTCATATTCCGCAGCGAACGAGCCGCTAAATCTTTCTTTAAAGAATGAGTGAATCCTCCTGGCGCTTTGCAGGATCAAGGAAACTGAGTTTTCAGCAGCGTGTTGGTCCTGATTTTGTTTAATAGAGCTGCTTGTTATGCTATCAGGAGGCGCTGGCGGGCAGCCCGAAATGCCGTTGGGTTGTTGCTTTGTTTTCCTGCTCTCTGTTTCAGTCAGTGTTATCAGAACCCCAGGAGTGACAGCTGATCCAGTTCTTTAATTTCTCAAAGAGCTTTTTGTAGGCATTAGAAGTGTAAATGGGAGGCACAGAGAGAGACCTTGAAGTCCTTCAGATTGGCAGATGCCACCAAGTTGCTTAAGTGACGGCGGTAAGGATGTGAATGTGTTAATTAAAAAAGCATAGGGTCTGCTGCCTGGGAGATCCAGCAGTCTCCCTTCCTAACAGCAAGATCTGTATGGTGATGGAATAAACACATCCCCAACCTCATCCTATGAACCTAAATGCCCAAGGGGGGTTTAAAGAGGCTTCTGAGGCTTCCAGCACCAGCCTGACTTTGACAACAAGGGGTGTTACCACTGTCCTTTACAGTTTGCGTCGTCAAAGCGCCGTTCAAACCAACCCATGAGCTCTTGAGGAGTGCAGAGCTCGTGCCCCTCGCTCCTCATAGGCAGCTTGTCAAAGTGTGTGTGAACCTGACTTGATGGGGATTAAGAAATCAGGAATTTTTTTAATGACTCTTGTATCTACCTTCAGCTTGATGGGCACCACGGTCTGCGGCTCCCCGGAGCCTTGGCTCTGCTGAGAACCGTGGGACAGCTCCTTGTCTCGTGGGCAAGGAACATGGTTGCAGAGTAAGGCTGTTGGAAGCAGAAAAAAACAAGGTCCAGACTGCCCAAGGCAGCAATTGTTGACTTTTATTGGTTTGGTGTCCTGCTATCATAGTCTTTCCAGCCACCATCCTGCAGAAGCAATGGAAAATAACCGCAGTAGCCATCGAGTTGATGGTTCCTTTGTGTCTGCTCTGATTTCTCCTGCTGTTTTCTTGTGGAAAGAGTAGGAGCTGGGCTGCCCTCTGCTCAGTGCAGGTGATGGAAGACTGAGCCCTCTTTCTTGACTCTGAGTTCAGAGCCATCTTCTGTTTGTGCAGCTAACTGGAAGGTTTAGTTGCAAGTTTTTAGAACCTCAAGAGGAGGTGATTAAAAACAAGTTTAATTAGTTTTGTGCTTCTCTTCTTGCAGTGTCAGGGAGTGCAGTGGTTTGGTATTACAAGAAGGTTTGACCTCTTCATCCCTCCTTGCTAGAGGCTACTAGTGCATGTTAAAGCTTCCTGAGGAAGCCTGGGCTTCTCTGTGCTGTCAGAGCAGGTCGTGACAGCGGCTCGTGTGTCTGCTGCTGGGATGCAGCAGATGCACATAAGTCAGCTGCTCCAGGGCCTGAAGGAGACTCTTCTTGGAGGAGGAGCAGTTGGTTGTGGGTGGAGGGGAGATCCCTGTTTGTTTAATCAGCAGGAGCAATGGGGTGGTGGTTTGGCTCCGTGAATTCCCGGTTTGGAGCTTTGGTGGAAGTTGGGAAGGATGGTACAGAGAGTCTTCTCTTTAACACATCCTTGCTTGGACTCCCCGTGCCCGTGTCACCTCAATGCTAGCCTTCCTCCAGGATTTAACCTTCCAGAGCTCCCATCACCTCCTGCCGCGCCGCTCTCCAGTTCTGTGAGCCCCCTTTTGCTTCTGGGGGCTTTTCTGGGGTGTGTGGACATTCCTGGCTGTCTTTATTGCCTGTAGTATTACGCATGTCCCATGGTAGGGAGCGTTTGGCTGCTCGCCTGTTCCATTTGAGAGCTATTTATCCTCTGTGAGTCCATGTTTGCATAGGCCCTGGAGTTTTGCTTAATAAATCCCAACGTAACCCAGTGCCAGGGACTTCTCTCCCCTTTCTGAGGGAGAACAACTGGCTGCTCCTTTCTCTCCTTCCTTAGTTTTTTGGGTGCTGCCATTGTGTGCTTGCAGAAGGGGAATTCCATTTCACCACACGCTGCCCCAGCACGTGGGGACAGAAAAACCAGAGAAAAATCATCTCATTTTTCATATTAACCAAAGATTTCTCTCTCTTTTCAACAAAAGCAGAAGGAGCCTGGTTTCTGTAGCACATACATTCGCCCTCCACAGCTAAGTCGCATTCTTGGAGCACTTTCTCATATAAGCTCCTAAAAATAACACTCCTCTCCCCACCCTCTCGCCGCCGCTCGGTGCCCGTGTGAGCTCGTATTAACACTCAGAAACACAAAAAAAGCTCACTCAAAAGAGCCTGTGTCTTGCTTGAACACGTTTTGGCTGCCTTCTGCTTTTCCTTCTGCTCTTGGCTGCCGCGTGTCGCTGCAGCCGAGCTGCCCAGCTTGGAGTAAGGGATGCTGGAAGCAATGGGAACAGCACAGAGAACCCCCCAAAGAGATAGCATTTGCTTTATTATAGCTTTTTAAAATCCTGCTATAAAAATATCAGTGGGTGGAGGGAACCATTATTTCTTAGATTTGAGGTGGTGGGGGTTACTTTATTTACTCTTATTTTTTATTAATAAGAATAGCTTCACTTGTAGCATAATAGGACTGAGTGTTTTGTTATCCTTGGCTATAATCTGTGATAAACTACCCCTGCCATCAGCCTTGTAGTTTACCCACTAGGGAGCCAGATTATTGCCTTGTAAAACGGAGCACCACTCCTATAATCCCTTAATTAATTAAATGACAAATTTTAGCTCTCTCCCATTGAAAATATAACTTGTACGTAGAGAGGACTTGGATTTATTTGATCGCTTCTTGCTTGCACTTTGGTTTGGGGGTTTTTTTTTTCCTCCTGTAGATTGTCACTGGCTTTGCTTGTGTGTCCGTGTTTTCATCCATAAATACTGAGGGAAGGGGAGGAGGCTGTGCCACCCTCCATCCCAGGGATGTTTCCTAGGGCTTCGCCGCACCAGGAGGTCTTAAGCATCCCCCCCCCATTTTTCAGGGTGTTGCCATTGTCATGCCCAAAGTCCCTCAACCCTCCAGAGAATTGGTGATGGGCTTTGGAGGGAGCCCAGGCGTGGAAAACCCCTGCTCCTCTCCTACCCACTGGCCCACGGTGCCTTTGCTGTCACAGTTCCTGGTGAGCCTTTCTCTTCATATGTGAAAAATCACCTGGGCCCCCTGAAGTCTTATTTAGACTTGGGGCAGAGAAATTAATCCAAGCTGATTGTGTGGAGGGTACAGAGAGATCCTCCTTCCGCGCGAGCGCAGCCTTGATTAATTACAGCCCCGCAAAGGGCAGCTTCTGCTCTTGATATCTTTAATTTTTCGGAGCTTATTTAACAATTTCCTCTTCTCTCCTTTCTCCTCAGCTTAGCTCAGGCTGCATGAAATATGGGAGACGACAGGCCGTTTGTGTGCAATGCCCCCGGCTGTGGACAGGTACGTTTACAGTATACTTTATTGTGAATGTGTCGTTGTGAATCAAAGTGGCTGTTTTATCACTGAGGCAAAGAGTTTAAAGCCGGTGTTTTACGTGATCACTGGAGGTAATCAGATCAGAGGATTTGCAGTGTGTAAATCCAGGTTATGAGCCAAGTGCAGGCACTCCAAAGTAATGAAATCTGCCTTGCTTTGGGGTGTGTTCTTATTCCACTGGTGTTTTCCAGCAGACCCAGGGAGAACGCGCCGATCTCCCCTTAATGTGTTCTGATAACGCTGCTCATCTTCTTTCAAGGCTGTTTAACCAAAGGACAGATCCTGGCTGGCTGTTGGGATGAGTTAGCTGCTCGAGCCTATTCCCTAAAGCAGCTGAGAATGTGACAGTTGATGGTCTGTGTTATGTGAACCCTAAACTGCTGAGATCTATTTTTGGCTTGCAAGAAAAAAAAAAAAAGAAGAAGAAAAAAAAAAAGAAGACCCATTGTGAGGTTTTTTTCCCTCCACAGACATCAGGCTACAGTTGGCTGTGGCCTTGCAAAACTTGTGCTTGCTCTCCCAGCGCAGAGCTTTGTTGCTTTCAATGAGTCACATCTCCCTTTTTCCAGTCCTTCCACCTCTCTCCTAGGCTCACCTGCCTGGGGAAAGCACCTTTCTGTTCTGTTGAGCTCGGTTTTGCAGGAAAACCAGTGCTTTCCCAAACCTGAGCTTTAGGAGACCCCTCCAGCTCTGTGGCCCCGTCTTGGTGTTTGAATTAATGGGAGGAATTAGGGGGTTGTGTGATTACTGCTGGGGCTGCATTAACAAGACTCAGTAGAGACTGGAGGCTTCTGCAGTGGAGTCCAGGGAGAATTGGGTTTGGCTGTTCTGAGGTGTTTGAACCTCAAAATGGGAAGATGCCTTTGGTGCAGGAAGAGGGGAGGGGGGAGGACGGTGGCTTTTAATTGGTTATTAAGTGATGCACATGCATTTTGTTTCCCTGGCTGCAAGTGTTGGACGTCAGGTTGCCAAACTGCTACAGCAGCGATGCGTTTGGGAGCTCTAACTGATCCTGGGGTGCTCCCCTCCATCTGCCCCCACAATTCTTCAGTGTATTTAATATCTTAATGCCTCTTGTGGGTCTCTTGATTGAAACGAAAGAGAATTCAGTGTCCCCAGGGCGCGTCCTCTGAGGCTGCAGGGGAATTCTGTGACACACTTACTTTTATAGTGCAGAAATGGGTCAAAAATCTCATCTGGGATCTCTTGGGGGCTCTTTAAAAATGCTCAGTTCGGACTTTTCAGCTCTTTGGTCCTTCCAGCCTGAGTCTCACCTGAAGCAGTTTTCTATCCACTTGCAGGTGATCTTCCTCTTTTCCTTCCACCCCCCCTTTTTTTTTTCTTTTTTTTTGGTAGGCTGCTTTTTATCTTGAACTTCTTTGCCTGTGAAATTGTGCAAGTCATTTATAAAATGTATTAGCTGTATTTGAGCACTTAATGATGTGAGGACTTCAATCATACAACCTTAAAATCGGATTCAAACAAGCAATTAAGGCAAACAACAATGTATTTAAATTTAATCTCCCACAATCTCCCACAAATGACATATAAAGGTGGTTGCTTCCTCCTTTCACTGTTCCAGACTGCTGCTTATGGGTAATTCTGACAATTCTTCATGTTAATATTGAAATGTTAGAATCCAGGTAATTCATACCAGTATGATTCATTGTGATCTAACCTGACCTCGTGCATGGTTTCCTAGAACGTCCTTCAATACCTGTTCAAACCAGAGCGTGTATTAAATAATGATGATCCCAGCTTGATTGAAAATATTTCCAGTGATGGAAAATTCACCACAGCCCTTGGTTAAGTTGTTCTAATAGATAATTGCTCTCGCTGGTAAAGGGAAAAAAATGATGCCTTATTTCCAGTTTAAACCTGCTCAGTGGCAGCTTCCAGGCTGTGGATCTTGTTAATTTTTGTTTGTTAGATGGAAGCTCCTTCCTATTGAATTTCTGATGGCTGGAGGTGCTTGCTGACCGATCGACTCGCCCCTTAACAGTCCTTTGGACTGACTAAATACGTGGAGCTCTGAGCCTCTCCCTGTAAGTCTCAGTGTCTTCCATGCACTTATCTTTGTCCTCTATTCTGCACATCAGCTTCACATCGAAGGCTTTTAGGAGCCTTGATGGATCCTCCACGGCTGTGGAGGCGCAGTGGTACCCGAGAGCCATACAGAGCATCAGGGAAGGATCAGCAGCTAACATGAGTATTTGGTGAGCTTCTCTGGGGCAAGTGGAGTAAAAGTGGCTGGTTGCTGGACAGGGTAGCACAGTTGGTAGCTTTGGATAATAAAAATAAATCTGAGTTTGAAGCTTGGGGGGCTGATGGTGGCCAGCAGCTGTCTGCAGGGCTCAGCCTCCCAAGCACGTGCTGCATTGTTTCCCCAGCAGCTTGTGCTGCCTTTTGGCACTAAACCCTGACCCTTGACAAGCCACCGTGGATCATCCCACCCCAAACAGCTTCTTCATGTGGATTCCTGTTGAAGTGAAGCCTTAATAAGGGTCAGAGGGGACCGCACCGAGCTCTGTTCATTCCCCTCATTCCTAAAGATCGAGACCTTTCTCTTAAAACAAGGGGAGGGACACGACAAGGAGAGGCTGTTGGCTCTGTGTGATCTGCCACAGAGACATCCTGACCTTCCCACCGGTGCTGAGCGCCCATGAGTCCTGTCAAAATCCATATGACCCAGAGTTTGGAGCTTTCTAGAAGATAATCTGGTATTTTTTCCCCCCACCCAGGCACACAAACTCCCCAGCAGTGCCATGTTCCTCCTTACAGCACAGGAAGCTTTTACCAGCTCAAAACCAAGCCAGACTGTGGCTGGCACTGGAGAGGGAAACTTCCTTGCAGGATTCAGCCTTTTCTTTTTCCTGATTCTTTTAAGACTTTTGGGTGCCTTTTCCTTAAGGGGGGGAGGGATATCCCCTCCTCCCCGATTTGAATGTGAAAGTGTCAGTGGCTGTTGAGCCTCTTTGTTTATCAGGGTTAACATTTTTGGGATAAGCCTGGCTCACTGAGTCCTTTCACCACCGGGGCTCCAGCGTCTCTGGTCCTTTCTAAACCTTTGATCCCATGCCCAGTCCCTTGGCTTGGTTTTATCCCTGTGGATTGCTGCTTTTTTTGGTTATTCCCCTTGTCTGAGGGGTTTGGGGAACAGAACTCTGCTTTGGCTGGGCAGCTCACACTGGAACAAGGCTACTTTGCTGCTGAGTACACTGGGATGGGATTCTGGATCTCACTGTCCACTGGAGCAGGGAGCATGGGGATGAATCTCCTGCTCCTTTTCTCCTCACTAAAATTCAGTGATCTGCTTCTTGCAAGCACTGCATCGAGCTGTGCAGCACGAGAGGCTGTGGGAGGAGGAAGAGGGGGAGCTGAGCCACACTGATTTAACAGGAGTCCATCACTCTGCAGCCAGTGGTGATTTTTCCCCCTTTAGTTTAAAGGAAAAAACCCAAATTAATTTGCTTCACAGTAACATTTTTGAACTGTGAGCTGCTGCTTTCCCTCCATAGCTGGTACCAGCCCTGGCTTTTTATCTGTATCCCTTTCCCTCTCCTTTTCCTTCCCTGTTTCCCTGGAGGGACAGGTTTAGAACTAACTTTTCAGGGGGAAGAGCGAATGGCCACCCAAAATAGCCAAGCAGATCTTGCCGTACCCCCCTTATCACTGCAGCCAGTGGGCTTTCAGTGGGCATGTAAACATGTTTTGGTTGCTAGGTCTTTAATGGTTGTTATTTTTGGATCCTGTACATGATCACTTCCCAACAGCGAGTCTGCTGTGACACAGCTGACTTCTAAATGTGCTGCATATACTGCTTTTAAAAAAGATTCTTCTCAAGGTCATTGATCTGGTTTCTTCTCTGTGAGGACAGGTGACACATTTTTTTCCCCTCTTCATGTAGAGGGAGAAGAGCTGTTCAGCAGGGACTTGCCCCCCCCCATCTGAAGGCAAGGAGGGAGGTAGAGTCAGGCCCTTGCCTCCCAAACCTCTGTGGAAGGCAGAGAGTGATGCCTGGAGCCAGGCTTTCGCTGAATCTCTTCAGTGAAACTAATCTGGGGGTGGTGTCTGCTGCTAATCATTATTAACATCTTCTAATCCCATTTAAAGCGTGGTGAGTGATGAAAGGCAGCCTTAGCACAACCAAGTGTTAGCTGTAAACTTTAGTGATGCCGTTAAAGTTGAAAGGTATTAACTAAGTCTGCCTAATGAGGCAGCTCTGACTTATTAACACGTGGTAATTAAAACTTCAGCCGTCCCAAGGCATCTAGACCAAAGGAGTGAAGGGAAGGCAGGGGGTTTTGTTACTGAGAGCAGAGGGGAACCGCTCTGTGCTTTGGGCCATCCTCCCTTGTAAACCTGTGTCAGAGCTGGCTGGGGGTGCTTGGTAGGTGATTCAGGCAGGCACGCTGGCGGTGTGGATGGTGGGGTTGGTTGGGTGGATGGACATGCCTCTCCAACAGCCCTGCTCCTTCTGTTGCTCCTCTGAAGGCTCCAGGAGCACGGGATGCTCAAGGCTTTACAGAATGTCGTAAGAGAGGAGCATCTGTATTAATAAACCTGTTTGGCCTGCTCCTGTTGCCCAAACTAACAGAGGGGCCATAATATCAGGCATATTCCAATGGGACCACGACTTTCCCCATCCCCTGTCACCCCCCCACTCCGTGCCACACCATTCCTCTTCTTGTAAGTGCCACAAATCAGCTCTCAGGTCCTAATTCCGGCGCCGCAGTTACACAGCCCATTTCCTCAAACAATCGTTTTGCTTTTTAAAACACCCCCACCCCCCNNNNCCCCCCCCCCCCCCCCCCTTAATTTAACAATTTATTCCCCTTAAACCCACACTTGCTGAGGTGATGCTCAGCCAGGGTCCGAGAAATGCGAAGCCCAGAACTTTCACAAGGCCAGAAAATGATTTTTCTTCTTGGTGGTTTATTGTATCCTCTTATCTTGTCATATAATAGAAATAATGTTTATGGCATTGAGGCCTCAGCATCACTTGGCATTTAACCAACCTCAAAAGCAGTTTATTGCTGTGTATACTCTGCCGCCATGACCATTATCCCTTAAATCTCTATTGCTTTGTAATATACGAGGCAACAAATGGCTTCTGTGATTGGTTAAATGTGGAACTGGAGCTAAGGTGTGTTTTGTAGCTTGTATAATCCAAACGAATATAGATTATTCCTTTTATATGAGCGTAGCGAGGAACAAATGGCCAGCTCCTCTTCCTGAGCGGTGACCAGCTCTCCTTGTCATGGTTCAAGCTTCCTGAGTGGGCCAGGACATGTGTGGGGCTTTGGCTGCAGCTCAGAGGTTCACTGTGGGTTTTCCAGCTGTGGAGTTGGTGGGAACCAGGCTGAATGAAGTGGGACTGTTCAGCCTTGAGAAGAGAAGACTGAGAGGGGATCTGATCAGTGGTTATCAATATCTGAAGGGTGGGACACAAGGGGAAATGGCCAACCTGCCGGCCTCTTCTCAGTGTCTGTGGGGACAGGACAAGGGGCAATGGCCTCAAGTTGGAGCACAGGGAGTTCCACCCTAAACTAGGGAAGAACTTCTTCCCAGTGAGGGTGAGGGAGCCCTGGGACAGGCTGCCCAGGGGGGTGTAGAGTCTCCTCCAGAGATATTCCAGCCCCATCTGGAATATCTGTCCTAGGGACCCTGCTTTGGCAGGGGGTTGGACCCGAGGATCTCTTGAGGTCCCTTCCAACTCCTGTGATTCTGTGTGATTCTGTGATCTTCACCCCCAGTGTTCAGGTAGGGGACCAGCACCACCAGTAGGAGGAAGGAGTCCCTGTCCCCGCGGCTGAATGGCTGCAGTAGAAGCAGAGCATTCAAGATGAGCTGCTGTGATGAAAAGAGGCAGGATAACACAGCAGAGCAAGTTGGTAGGTGTGTAGAGCATCCCAGAGGATGAAAGGACCCGCCGTCCGTTTGCTTTATGACAAAGCATCCTCCCTTGGCTGTAATTCCAAAGGTTTCTTTTATTACCACCCCTCTCTCCTCCCAGTCATGGCACAAAGCATAAAGGTAGGGAAATGTTCCCTGTCTGAAAGCTGCTGGGAGCTGCTGGTACTCCCAAGAAAATCCCAAGGGATGTCATGGTCCTGCTCGGACCGTGTGTGTGCAGGACATGGATGCGTCTGGTTTGACTGCGAGCAGGGACAGAAAGACTCATGTGCTGATTTAACAGCCACCTTAGGGGCTGCCTCTCAGGTCTCTGTTCCTGGAGCTGAGGAAGGGAAGCTGGACAAACTGCCAGCGGAATTTGGAGAGTTAAAAATACAGCCTTTGGGAAACTTCAGCCCCGTTGGATCCCTGCTGCCAGAGCAAATGGGGATTTAAGTGGTTGTTAAGCAGAGTTATGACATCCTGTCCTCTGGTAGAAACTGTTACTGTCCTGGCACGGGGATGGGGTGGGACTGGACGTGGGCACAGGCACAGGGTTGTTTTCCCTAAGGAATTCCGGCTCCTAACGCCCACTGATGTAATGAGGCAGGAGCTGTTGGGGCTTTGGGAATCTGAGCCTTGTTAATCAGGAGAAGGGCTTCTGTGGAGCAGGGTGGATAAAGCCCTCGTTCAGAGCTGGTTAGGGCTGGGGAGAGTGGCAAGCTGAGAGAGCAGGACACACAACTGCCCCCACAGCCATTATGTGACACGATCCACGTCAGGTCTCAGCTCCAGGAGGGTGACCTGGGTGCCACGGGGCTGGATGCTGGGGGATGCCAGCGCTGGGTTTGATCACAGGGTGAGCAGTTCCCACCCTCCTACAATCCCTCACGGGCAGTGCAGAGAATTCCCCCAAAGCCTCACTCCCTGTTAGGGTCAAACTGCATCTGACACCCCCCTCCCACCCCCCCAAACCAAATACTAAAACGCAAACCCTTGGCTGTTAACAGCAGAACAAGGATAAAATCCTTCTCCAAGCTTTTTGTGTGCGTGTTACGCTTGGGCACAGCTACCCCTTGCCTGCGGTTAGCATGCAAAGTCACGTACGTGTTGTGTCCCTACTGCACCCAAGTGATTTGAAGAGCTGAGCCATAAACTAGACTTTCTTTTCTGCTTTTTAAATTGAAGGAAACGTCTGAAGCTCTGCGGCGAGGAATTCCTAGCTGGATACGCCTGCTTGCTTCACATCTGCAGCTTTTTATTTGAAAGCTGCCACAGCTGAAATAAAATTCTACAGAGAAACATCTTGCTTTAAAGGTCTTCTATTATTTTACAGGAATGCAGGTTTCCAGAGTTAATTATTTATTTCAAATTAAGGCCTTTACAGCTGCAGTACCTGTACATCAAGCACAAAATGGCAGATGCTACGAGCAGCGCCGAGCGTTTCCACTCTGTAATGGGTCTGAGTAAAAGGAGTGCTTGGCTCTAGTAACTCTTGAGGTTGTTAGCATCAGAAGTAGTGAATTAATTTGAGTTGTAACTCAGGTATTGTCAGTAGAGTCACACGATATCACCCACCTCTTCCTGAAGGTATTTTTTGGAGGTGGGGGGAAGCTAATTTTGAATAATAATAAGCTTGAGAAAGCATCTGAAACCAGTAAACGTTTATTTTTTACACTCCTATAACTTAAAAACGGCCAAACCAATTTAAACCAAATTGGATAATAAAAAATATTGCTCCTAGGCTGAGCCCCTGTATGCCAAGTTCCAGCCTAGAATGAATTTTTATGACCAAATTATAAACCCCCTAGAAATGAAGGTTTAAAATGGAAATGTTGACAGACCTTTAACTACAAAAGCACTATAATAGAACTTCTTTTTTTTTTTTAATATATATATAAAATGGCTGTTTTAAAATATAATTAAGACTTAAATATTATTTAATAGCAGCATTTCCTGTAAGTTAAAATCTTTTATCATTCCTAGGGCTAGGATTCATTGCCAGTTCTGAGAATGCCAGCTCTGCTTTGCATTTGAAGCACGTTGTGCAGTGCTGAACCGACACAGACACTTGTCTGTCAGATGGAAATGGGTCTGGACAGCTTTCCAAATTCTCCTCTTCTAAATAAGAGCCTGGATGCCAAAGGGCTTGCTGGACCTCTCCTCAAATCCTGCAGCTCTGGGAAGAAGCTGCGGTGAAAGTCTCTGCCAAAGGACTCAACTTTTAATAACGGGAAGCGCCGGTGGTTCGTTCTTTGCAGGAAAACACGTTTGCATCCCCTCTGGCTGATTAGGTATTAATTAGGAGTTGAGCTTTTAGCGTGGGGGGGCTGCTTTGGTGTTCTCTGCACACACTTGACAGCCCCTGTGGAGAGCTCCAGGCACCGACTGATGTATCCAGAAGCCCCTTGTGCTGCGGAGCAGTGGCTCGGAGAGCCGTCCTCGGGAGGAAAAGGCAAGGCTTTTCTGTCACACCCCCACAAAGGGCTTGTATTTCAACCCTGCCCCCTTACTGGGGGACTTCCTCTTATTCTGCTGCCTTCCTATTCCCCCTTCCTCCCCACGTGAAAGGCTTTAAGGATAACCCCTGGGTGGTTGGTGCAGGGATGTGGGATTGCTGCAGCACCCGGCGCCTGCGCTGGGGTTTGGAAATGGGAATGAGCAGCTACTGTGTGGTGTCTCCTCTCTTTTCCTGCTGGTTTGGCTTGCTCTCTGCTCCCCTTTTGCCAGAGAATAAGTTGCCTGACATTAACCCTGCTGCTAGATACCTGCTCCAGACATCCTTTGTTAGCAGGGATGCTGATAGCAGGGTGTGAGACCTGTGGGATCATCACCTTCATCTTAAGGGCTGTTTATTTTTGTTGGTGTGGGGTTGAGGGTTGTTGTTTTAAGGAACTTAATGAGAACACGACACTAGGTAGGAGGCAACGTAACTGGGAGTATCTGCAGGTGAAACCCTACGATGCTCCAAGCACGGCTGTACGTGCACGCACTGTTGCATGCCCTCCCTCTCCTTCCTGCTACAGGAGATGCTCTCCCTCCTGCAGCCACGTGTGAAGGGGTTGGGTGTGCAAAGAGCAGCTTTTCCCTCCTCCGCAGTGCCAGCCCTGAGCTGGGACATCCACCTCCAGCCATTCAGGGAGGGGGCAGTTATAAAGGACAGGCATGGATGAGAAATTTATCTGGAAACTCTTTATTATCAGATGTATTTTAGCATCCTCCTATGCATGCAGGGCTAGAACTGGCCTGGAAAAAGGGTCTTGGGAAGCTGCAGCGAGCTCTGCCATGTCTTTTACTAGAAACCTCCCAGATCTGGTTGATGAAATACACAAATTAATTATATTTTGGGTGTAGAGTAATTGCTTACTGGCAGGAATTGGTTTAATGTGCACGTAGAGGAGATAAGTGACTTCACTGCTCCTTTCTAGTTCAGATTTTTCTCGGAAATGACTGTGCATCTTGAGTGAGAAGCTGGTGAGGTTTGGCAAGAGCTTTTCCGTTCCTGTTCCGGCGAGCGCCGGCTTTAAACCAAGCCCTCGTTAGGCTTTCTCAGCCGCTGCAGCGATTAACATAAAGAAATAGCACCTCTGGATTTGAAGAAAGAGCTGCTTGGTTTTCCCTGCTGTCATCTTAGGGGGCTGCAGAATACCTAATAACACCTTAAAATACCCAGAAACAAGATTTAATGTGGGTCCTGTCGATGGAAACGCTATCGGAGGATGAGCTGTGCTGGCTCACCTGCCGCTGCCGCCGTACGGAGCGCCCTCTCCCATCTCCTCATTAGCATACTCGTTGGTTTTGGTGTAAAAATGGGAGTATATGAGGCAGCACGCAACCAGTAAACCTATTTCATGTGGCAATAGAATAGCCAGTAATGGATCTAATTGCCCTTTTGGAGCATCTCTTGTCCCAAAGGATTCTTCAACCGCTCGCAAATCACGGCAGAACCGCGCTTTCCGCTGAAGGAAGGCACGTTTCTGCTCTCCTGTGTAAAGGGACCCCCCCGTCCCATCAAAGTGGGGGGGGCTGAGACCTCAAAAGTGGCTGCATGCTTTCCTTGGGAGCCATTTGAAACTGGGGTTAACCTTCCTTGTTTCAGAGGAAGGGTGCTGAGAAGCACCGCGGGGCGTCGAGCCCCGTTTCCAGGGAAAGCCATCTGCTTTTCCATGGGCGACTTGCAGACTCAGCAGCTCTAAATGTGTGTGTGTGTGTGTGTGTGTGTGTTGAGGGAGCGCTCGTACCGGGATCTGTTCCCATATAAACAATCCCCTCTGTATATCAGCGTATGTATTTACTGCAGCAGCGCGATGCCGCAGGCTTGAGGGTGACAGGAAGCTGGGAGCAGCCGTTGCGACGCAGGAGAGCATCCCCCCTGCTTGAGGAGCGGTTCCTGGCTGGGTTCAGGGATGCAGGGTTTGGGGGTGTCTGTAATGGGCTGCTTTACACAGGGCAGGCTCCTTCAAAGAGGGTTTTTTCAGTCTCCCCTTTCACAGAGCAGCTCCCTTGCACCCCGCGGCACCGGTTGCTCATGCAGCACGGTCAGACTGGGTCCAGGGGGTTCTCCCAGGTTTCTGATTTAAATTTGAGGGGGGTGTTTCAATGAGGTTTCTCTGTTTGCCTGGTTTTTGCAGAGCTTTATCCTCATCCTTCCCAGATCACGGGACAGTTTCCACTTTCAGCAGCGGCATCGGGGTGGGGGGGGGGACAATGACGCAGGATGGGGGACAAGAAAGGAGGGTTTCCCCTTTTTTGGGAACATGATGAGGGGCTGCAAAAATACCCACAAAGGAGCAGGGCCACAGACTTGCAGGGAATGGTTCCTTCCCCTTTTTTTTTTGATTTAAGGGACTTTCACAGCCACAGAGTTTCTGCTTGGAACGAACTAATCTCAGCCCAGTCCTCACCTCAGGCTCCCTCTCTATATCAAAACCGCCGGCTGCGCCTCCCGCCAGCGCCAAGCCATAAATTAAGCCAGGCTCTTTTATTAACTTGAAATTAGACTGATCTAAAAGCTTGCTTGTAGTCTTGAGCTTAACAGGAGCACAAAGCTGCCGGTGGCCGCAGGCTCTCTCACGGCTGGATGGGAACCTGTGAGCCTGGCTTGTGAGCTTAATCTCACGCGATCTTATCGCAAGAGCTGCAAAAACCCAGGCTTTTCATCCTTCCTAAAGCTAGGAGAAATAAGTTTTGGGGGTTTTAGAGGCAGGAGAGTTGGTTAGGAAAGGAAGGAGAGGTTTTAAAGTGCAATCCAAGCCTGTTTTACGCTTGGGATTGAATTTTTCCTGCCTCTTTTCAGCTCAGGATTTTTTTTTTCTTGGCCAGTAAAATAGTTCCTTATATTCAAGCTGGTCTTTTAAAGAGAAGGCTGGTTGGTTTTGTGGGTTGTTCAAAGCCTGGCTTACTACCTGCCTGCTAATCTCTGAGAAATCCTTTGTATTTTACCACGCAAACAGATAACTCACTGCCCGAGAGCGGGGGGCAGCAGGAGCTTTCACAGAGGCTTCCTTCCCCCCTGTCACAGATACCTTGAATTTTCAACAAGGTGCTTGAACCTGCAAGGATTTTTTTGGATAAAACCCAGCCAGGTTGTCACTTGAGGACAGAAAAACAAGCAGGGGGGAGACTCAGTTTGGGATTTCCAGCTTCTTCCCCTGCAAAGCCGATGCTGCGGAGGCTGCTCTGGGTCACGAGGAGAAAACCAACCACGTTTCCCTCTGGTTCCTTATGCCCTGTGTCGTTATTAGTAACCAACAAGCCCGTGACCTGCTTTTATTTCAGTATCTAAACCGGGAGAGGGGTGCGTTTATTTATATTTTTAATTATTTTTCTTTTAAATCATCCCCCTGCTTCCCCTGTTTGGTTCCCTAACCCCACAAAACCGCAGCCGAGCCTTGCAGAACCTCGAGGAGGCAGCTAGAGATGGCTCTGGGTAATTGGGAAGGCAGCTAAAACCCTCTCTCTTTTCCCCCTCACCCCCCTCAAGGATGCTCTCCGAGATGGAGCTGGGTATTGTTGGATGGAGAAAGGCCGCTCCGCCCCTCTGCGGCAACCGGGCCCGGCGCAGAGCAGCGCATCGGGCGATGGATGCGGCTCTTCCCCGGCAGCGGCGATGCCGGAGCAGAGAGATGAGCAGGAGAGGCCGTGTCCTTATGTTCCTCCCCGTTCCTTGGTGAGGAGGGGGAAAAAACAGATCAAAGCCAGAGCATCTTATTGCTGGAGAGCAGGATGGGGGGGATGCAACACCCAAAGGACTTTAAGCCATAATATCTCAGGTTCTTGCTAGAGGTTTGACGTGAGATCTGAGAACAGAAGCAGAGTTACTCATAGAAATCATTTCTAGTTGTGCTTTTTTTTAAGCTTTCGGGGGTTTTGTCTGACTTCTCTCTCCTCCCCTGGTTGCTGCTTTGCATGAGAACCTTCCTTAAAGAGTCAGTTTGCAGGTCAGAGGGTAAAAACTCCTGATAAATCCATCTGATTTCTAGGAGGAGGCGTGAGATTGGTAAAGGAGGGATGGATTTACCGGGCAAACACTGCCTCATCCCGGGTTGCCACGCTGTAACCGCACAAAGGATCCCTGTGTGTGTGTCAGAAAGAGATGGGAGGGGAAAGAAGTAACAAAATACCTTTTGGACTTTCTCTTCTCTGCCTGTAAAGAAGAAGCAGGCACGTGGCTGATGTGCAGAAATCCCCTTTGTGTGCAGAAAAGAGCAAGCGGGGATTTTTTTGTTTTCACCCCTCCCCTGGGTTAGCGGTGCTGTCTGGAGGAGTTTAGGCTAAAGCAGGTCATGGGGAGTGGTGGGGAGGGGGAGAAGGAAAGGTTTGGAGGGGATAAGGCTGAGCTGTCAGCTCCATAACATCCCCGCCGGCCTTAAAAAGCTTCCCTGGTAAATCTCGGGAGGAGCGTGGCATCGTGTTTATTTAACACCTGCTTAATGATGCAAGCTGAGAAGCTGCACCGCCACTTCCCAAGCACTTGTACCAGCTGTTTGGCTCAACTCATTTTTTTATACGCCGGATTAAAACAATAAAAACATTAAAGTCCTAAAATTCCCCCCTGAGAGTAAACATCTAGACAATAAAGAATTGTGTGTGGATAGGGGATGGGGTGGGAGAGTTTTGCAGCACTGCAAAACAAGCTATAAATTAATCTTGGCAGTAAAGCCTGCTAAATTAAACCATCGCCTAAGATGAAGTTCTTGTAAAATGTTGAATCAGTCTGGGTTTGGGGCAGTTAAAGATGTTTTTTAAGGGTTGGGGTTTTTTTTTTTGCCTACTGAACTTCTTCGGGTTATTTGTAAATGGGGCTCCTGTAGCTGCGTCAGCAACGGGGTTTGGTTTTGGGAAGGGGGGGTGTAGAGGGAGAGGGCTTTACGGTCACTGCAGTAATCGGCAGGAATTCAGAGCATCCCCTGGCATGTGGCACTGCCTAAACCCCCCCTAATGTGGGCTTCAGGCAGGGACGTGAGCGGTTCCAGCTCAAAAATAAACCTCATTTGTAAGAATAAATAAGCAAAACCCCCGATTTTAAGCAATCTGAGCTAGACTTAAAAGTGAGGAGCACACCGTCCCACCGATGCCTGTCTCGTGTATGTCTTGCTGGCTCTTTTCTTTGCTATATTTTTATTCTTGTTACAAGGTTCCTGCCTTCCCCACCCCTCCTGCTACCCCAGGCACCCACAGAATCACCCTGTGACGCGTTCCGAGCCCCTCGCCACGCTGAAGGTACAGGTGTGAGCCCTTCGGTGCGCGGCATCACCATCCACAGCTTAATTCCAGCTTCCGGGCTTGTCAACCCCCCTCATTCTCCTCCTCACTGGGGTATTACCACAGCCTTTTGTTCCCCTGGCAGGGGGAGGCGTTTCCTGTGCCTCAGTTTTGATATTAAAACCAATTTGCGATTGCTGCATTGGCTTTTCTCCCTTTTAAGAGGCTCGCGTGATGTTTGCTATTAAACCTCCAACGTTTGTAAGCTTTAGAAGGGAATTTAAATGCCTTTTTTGTTTGGCTGCTATGGGAGACTTTATTATCTGCAGCCCATAACGGAGGTGGGAAAATTGTTAAGCCCCCTAAGGATGCAAGTAAAGCGGTTTTGGTGACCTCAGCTGTATATTTCTACATCGCTGAATCATCACCCGGTCGGCACCTCAGCGGGGGTAATCTCTGCTCCCGCGGCCGTACATCAAACAACGCAGGGAGATGCTTATGGGAAAGCTGCTTGCGTTAGGCTTGGCTTTATCTCGTCTGGGGTTGGGGGGGTGGGGTGGGGTTTTTTTTCCCCCCTTCCCCTTGCACTTAAGAGTTTATCCACTTAATTTTTATTAAGGGCTGCAGGTGGAAAGTGATGTTAAAAGGGTTTCTCGTTAGCCGGGAGCGGCTGAAGAGGCAATTAGAAGCGAGTGAGAGCTCTGGGTTGGTGTGAATTGCAGCTGGGGAGTCAGCTTCGGCTGCAGAAAGGCTTTTCCTGGGGATGTTGTTGGGTCACTAAGTATGGAGGTGAGTGGGGAGAGCTGGGAGTGTGTTAATGCCCTCCTTGGATGTAATCCGGTTGTACTTAGGGATAGGGTTTAGCATAGGACAGGAACGGTTGGACTTGATGATCTTAAAGGTCTTTACCAACCTTGTGATTCAGTGTGATTCTGTGTAGATGGCTGAAACCTCCCTGTCCTGAGCTCCTCGAGTGTCGGAAAACCAAGGAGATTTGTTCCCCCTTAAACCTGGCCGGGCTCCGTGGGGTGAAACTTGGCTCCCTCCGAAAGACGTAATGATTTGGGATTTGGGGGGGGTGGGAGGGAAAGGATCCAGGTCCTCCGTGTGGGATGGAGTCAGGCAAGGAGCTCGGAGTGAGCCCCCTCTGCAGCAGTCTGCTCTGAGAAATCATAAATCTCAGGAGAGAAGAGGGTCACTGAGAACCTCATCAGGGTGGGAGCAGCAGCGCCGCGTTAATATCCCCATAAATCTACCTGTTACGATAAAACAGGTGGCTCTTCCAAGAGGGAAAAAACCCTCAAACGCCCGGAATTATGTATTTTTTTTTCCCCCTCCTGCTGCCTATCTCCTTTTAAAAGCTTAATTACCGCAGCATGCTGACATCTGACAGCTTATCACAGTCTGCATGAATTGCAGGGCTTCGCTTTGTGTCCGGGCGGAAAAAGGTTGGCTGAAATCTCTACGGAGAGGAAGGAAAGGATGCGTCTTTGTACACGGTGTTGGTGAGGCTGGAAAGGTGCTTGAAGGGCTCCTCGGAGTAAGGAAGATGAAGGGAGCTACAGGATGGGTTAGTCCTGTGGTGGGGAAATCACACGCTCAAATAGGAGCTGGGAGCTCTGTAGATAGGGGTGGATGGGAAGGGGCTGTGAGGGCAGGACGGGCGCTGGTCTGGCCGTGGTCACTGCTGGTGTTTGGCCAGTTCCTTGGTCTCTCACTTCACGTCTTGAGCTGGGACGCTGGTGGCAGTTGGAGGTGGCTGAAGTGATCCCTGCTGAGCTGCTGCGGAGCTCGTACCTCTCGAGATAGACAAAGGAGGACAGACCCCTCATCCCTACAGATTTTCACCCCCACAACCCCCCTCCCCGCTTTAGTTCTCAGGGTGCCCAAGGATCCTTAAATCTCCATTTGCCTCTTGTATTCTCTCCCTCTCTGCTCAATGATCCCCATCCACCACCCTTGGTAATGACCCCCCGAGTTTTTAGGCTGTGTATTTAAGTCATGCCCACGCACCTCTGCTTCTGCACCCCACGATTCCTTACAGCTCAGTCCCTCTCCCTAATACCTTAAAGAGGGAAAACACAAGCCTCTCATCTGTCTTCACTGAACATGATGCCCTCTCCAAACTGGTACTCTTGTACCTTCTCCCCCAGGAGAGGTCCACAACCGCCCCGTACCCCCTTTTTTTCCAGGCAATAAATCCCATAAGGAAAGGCTCACGCACCGCGAGCGGGTGGGCACGTACCCAATCTTGTGAATGAATTGAAGGAAATCAACCTTCCAGTGCATTCAAATGAAATGAAAACCCCTGAATGGGGACCGTGGCATCCTCTTCTAATCATGGTGGTGCTCAAAGGTCAAGGCTGACTCAACGGCGACTCTTTCACACCAGCACAATGAGCATTGACTTTCTGTGGGACCTAACGGGTGTGTTTTGCTCCAGCATCGGCTGTCTCGTAGCACTGACACCATGATGCAGCAGGGATGGTTGTGATAGCTGGGCAGAAGGCATCTTCCAAGAGAGCAGCCACCAAAACCTCTAGGATGAGGCCAAACTGAACCTCTGCTCCCTTGGCCCTTGAGAATTGGCTTTGGAAATGACATAAAGGGGTCGGATTGGAGTTAAGGGACTGGTTGTTCAGAGCAGAGTGTTGCTGGGGTCCTGTGCTCCCAGCACAGCTTTCTCTTCGCTTTTCCCACAGTATTGGAGGGAGATACCAGCGTCCTGCACCCGGGCACCGGCGCTCCCCGCTCCCACCGCTGACCTCCCTCTGACACCCACATGTTCCGTATCTCAAGATCCACAGGAGACATCTGAGTCCTGGTTTTCCCTCCATCCTGCCACCTCAAATCTCTCCATTTCCCTGCTCCTGCATTTTTACCTTCTCTTTCCCAGTGCCATAGCTGGGGCAGCATCTCAGCCTCCCAGCAAGCCTCCCTGCACGGAAGAGCTGTGTTTCCAGTGAACCCAAGCTCTCAGCTCCCAGGTCCGGTTCCGCAGGGAGTGGTGAAGGCAGAGTAGCTCACAGCACTGCCCGAGCTGCATGTGCTCCAGCAGCACCTGCTGCCAGAGCCTCTCCTCTCCCGTGCGGTATCCACACGCTTGGCCACCATCCAGAGACTTTTTAAGATCCCCGTGCAGCCTCCCAGAGCACAAATCCTCAAGCCCATAGACAAATTAATCGACTCCAGCTCGGGTTTAATTATTTTTACCCATACATTCTCCTTTCTCAGGGTACAGGGAGAAGGAGTTTCTTGTTATTCTTTTCTTCTCACTCTATAAATTCTCCCTCACGGGCAGCGCGCAGCACTTGCTGCTGATGCTGTTTGTTTGCTGAGAAGGAGCCTCTGCTCCCAGATTGTTCATTCAGGGGCTGTCCAGAGCGGTCAGGGCAGGAAGGGTGACTCATCTGGTAAACAGCAGAGGCTTGCTGGGGAGAGGAGGGGGGAAGGCAGGAGCCCAGATTGGGTTTCTGTGGTAGATCTGAAGTCTTGGGTCAAGGAGGCAGAGCCTCAGTGCCTAACACTGCAGCCTGGCTGAGTAATTCACCCCTTTGCCTCCCATTAATTCACCCCTTTGCCTCCTGCAACGCCACATAACTTCCTAAACCGCTGGGCCTGAGCATCTCTCTGCAGTGGAGCAGAGCAGGAATTCCACTTCACCCCAGCTCCCTGCTCTCCACCTGTGCCTCTGCCCCTTCTCCTTGGTCTCTCCCCCCATCTCCAGCTCTCCTAATGGGAAGGGATGCCGACCTCCTAATGAATCGCTGAGCTCCTAATGAATCACCGAGCGCCGGCGCTTGAAATACAGTCAGGGAACCACGGATGTAATTGCCTTTGTTAATACATTTATTTATTATTTTCTCTTCCTGCAGTGTTTCTCACACAGCTCCTGGTACTTACACACACGCTCAGCTTCCTCTCCAAACACCCCTAACGTGAAGTATGGTGCCTTTTCCCTTTTTATTTCCTCTGTCTGGTAGGTAGGGAAAGAATTGATGGCTTGCCCAAGGTCACACTGCAAACCTGTGGTGCTGCTGGGATTCGAGCAGGGGACGTAATAATGATTCACATCCACGCTGGAGCCATCCAGGGGGGTTCCCGTGGGGCAGGCGCGTATCTGTAGGCGCTGACGCTCCGCAACTCCACCCCCTCGCTCACCTCCGTTAATTACCGCTGTGCCTCTCCTCTTAAGTTATGTGGCAGCGGTAATTAATACATGTATTTTAATAACCTCGGCTTTTTTTTTTTTATCGAAAGGAGGCTAAAAATGCTCCACCGTGTGGAAGTCAATAATTACTGCACTTCAGGGTTCGGGCTGAGCACCAAGGTCCCCACGTCGCTGGCTGCGGAGATGGGCAGAGANAGGAGGAGATGGGTGCCTTAGAAAATCCTGCCCGCTCCCACCTATCTCACGCTCATTAGGGATTTAGGAACCTGCTCTTCCCAGTGTAGGTTTGCATCCCCAGGGTTTGGGTTGTAATTCTGGTGGATGGAAGGTGTGTGGGGGGGGGTTGATAGCTGATGTCCCCAGTGTGTCCCCCCCTGGTTAAATCCAGCTGGGATGAACACCTTCCAGCCCAACAGGTCAGCCACTCCGGAGCACTGCGAATTGGTTTTATCTGCACCCAACTGTGCTGATGCTCAGCTCAGGTGTGCTGGAGGTAAAGGAGAAGCTGTGTCTACTGCGTGAGACCCCAAACAGCTCCCCCAAAACCCCACCCAAAGTTGAATACGGAGTTTATTAAAGACTTTGCCCCGTATGTCCTTGGCTTCCCTCCTTACCGTTCACCGTGCGCTGCAGGCCAGATGGTTGCTGCCTTCCCCCCTGCTGAAACACCTGCATTTCAGTAGAGGGGCATGTGTATCAGAAGCCCTTTGGGATAAGGGAAGCTATAGAAATGTAAATTAAATTATTTACCTACTCCCAGTTAAATGCTCTGCCCTTCTGGCCAAGGAAGAACAACGGGGATGGGACGAGCTCCAGAACCTGCTTAACTCTTTGTTTAAACTACAGAGAAGTTTGTGGAGCAACCTGAGCATCTCAGTGCTAATTGCCAGGGATTTGATTGGAGCTAAATGAAGAACTGCACGTAAAAATCCGCTCCCTCCAGCCTGGCATTGCTGCTTTATATATATATATTTATAAAAAAACCCCACCCCAGCCCTGTAACTGTCACCTCCCAGGCGCTGACCTGGGGGAAACCAGNTAGCTTTCTTCTCTGTGTAAAATGACATGATTTAGAACTGAAGTGCCAGACTCAGCCTCTAGGTTTGGGCGTTTGGAAATGTATGGAGAAAGATATATTGTGTCTGTGAGCGTTTCTGTGCAGGGAAAGAGAGAGCTCCCGAGCTAGTGAGACCACATAAAGATGTTAAATAGAGCCGTAACACACACCCAGAGTGGGAAAAGCAGCCNATATATATATATTTATAAAAAAAACCCACCCCAGCCCTGTAACTGTCACCTCCCAGGCGCTGACCTGGGGGAAACCAGTGTCCCTGCGTCACTCATTGGCATCTTAACCTTGCTGCTCCTCTCCCTCTGCTCACTGGGGATGGGAGAACCCTGTCTGCATTCTGAGGGCAGATTTATAGGACCCGCTGCTGCTGCTGCGCCGCGCCGGTCTGCGCTGACTGCCTTAAAACACACAATCCCCCAGCAAAACAAAACCTGGGGGCAGATGGCTCTCTCTGAGCTAAAAAAAAAAAAAAGGAAAAAACAAGGAAAAAAGACAATTATCTTGATTTTCTTCTTGGTGGTTTGCACAATGTTCATCAGCCCAAACCAAGTGCTTGTTAAAGGGCTGTTTGGCTGTGAGTTCCGAACGGCAGCGCTGGACGCTGCTGTGAGCAGGCTAAAGTTTCTCAGGATTATTCTCANGGGAAAAAAAAAATAAAAATCCTACAACTGAGCAAAATGAAAGATTAAAATAAATTCAGAGGGAGCGAGCCGGGGCCAGCGGGGGAGAGAAATGTGCCCCCATCCCATGCTTCATCCTCTTGCTGCTTCCCTCATTGACCTAAAAACCTCCCATTCCTTCACCCAGTACAAAATGGAGTCAGAGAACTGGGGAATTTTCTTCCTTTTCCTTTCTTTTTCCCCCCTCACCCTGTCTCTGCAGGTTCAGTATTTCGAGACGCCGCTGGAGCAGCGGCCGCCTGCCTGCTAAATATTCATCCGAATCCGGCTGCTCCTCCATCCTCACAAAAAAACCCTGATTTATTTTTCTCCCCTTAGTATAACCCACCTATTTTCCTCTGCTAAAGGCTCATCCCTTCACAAGAACCAAGCCAGCTCAAACAGCCGCCTCCATTAAAAATCCAGTCTGATTTTTTTTTTGGGGGGGAGAGCCCAGAAACATGCCAAAATGGGGGTATGGGTCTGTGTCCCCCCCTCTGTTCCTCCCCCCTCCTTTCCCTGCTAGTGTTTTATGGTGTGATGTGAAAAACCCTGCTACAAATTTTCCCCTCCCTTGGAAAAAGGGCGGCGGGTTCGTCGCCTTCTCCTTTGTTCGGTGCCGTTTCGGCGTCGCTCAGATTTGTTGCTGCTGTTGGGAAACAAATCGAGTTGGGGCTGGGGGGGGGGAGAAGCTGAGGCTTTTGAAAGCTGCAGGGAAGAAAGAACCCCCACACCCCCTTTTTTNTTCTTTTGGGGTTTTTTTATTTTAAAAAAACCCACCCAAACCCTAAGGAAAGGAGCATGAATTAATCACAGGGCAGGATGTAAGCAGAGTTTTAAAGTAAAAGGCATCGCTGCCTCCGTCCCTGGAGTTGCCTAAGCCAAAAATAACATCTCGATGTCGTTTTAATTGCGAGGGGGTTGAAGCTGCAGGAGGGCTACTGCATGAAACGCCTCCGAGCCCGCTCCTTGCTGAGGTGACTGGGCTGGCTGCGGCCTTTCTGCTATTCACAGGACCTAAGTGAGAACAGAAAGAAGCCTTTTTCCCCCCAGCCTCCTGGTTGGGAAGGGCAGGGAGCGCTTTGCAGCCGAGCATCCTGCCGCAGTGCGAGAAAACCAGCCCGCTGCCGCCGCAGCGATGAAGCGGACGCTGCACTGACGTTCCCTGGGCGACACAGCAGAGGACATTGCCTCTTGCAAAAGCTTCTCTCTCTCTCAGGGGTTTTTTTTCTGTTTCTCCCTCATATTGCCTGGGATGAAATGACCTTGGCTCAGGGGCGTTCTCGATATAAAGCCCGTGCCGCTCTCCCAAGCCTCGGCGCAGCCGCTCCCCCCCTCCTGCCAAAGGCTTTGTCCTCGAGCCGAAGCAGCAAAGCTCTCTTAGAATACCTACACAGATGGTTTTGGGGGTGGTTTAGGGGCTTTTTTTTCCTTGAGCTGATCACTCATAAACCTTCTCTCTTGTCGTTTATCCTCTCTCAGGCTCATGGAGGTGCCGAAAGGATGCTGCCACTGGAACCAGCTTTCCAGAAGCGCTCGGTAGTTGTAGCTGCTGCAGCCGCCTTCAAGCTGCAACACACTCAGTGTCCTGGCTGCTTAGGAAATAACATAACCACAAGTTTTCCAGTGGGAGCAACTGGACTCCGAGCTCTTCTGAAACCTGGCCCGGTGAGCGCTGCCTTATGGTGTGGAGGGGGAACCCTCCAGGAGGAAACGGGGGCCGAAATCTTTGCACCTCGTCTCTTGTAAGTGTAAAAAAGGAGACAAGTCAGCTGTGGTATCATTGCATACTTTCAAACCAACAAGTCTTTGCACTGTTATATCCTCAGCGTCTCGTGACACCTCTTTTCCTATGGAAATGGGCCCATTTGGGGATTCACGTGGTCCCGGGCAGATAATTGTAATGGTCCCCCAGCCTTTAAAATCTATGAATCACTCTGGTATTGGGGCACTTTATGCACATTAGTGAATTAATCCTTACAGCCTCTCTGTGAGGGAGGGAATTATCGTTGTCATTGCTCAGATGGGAAATGGGTGAGATGGAGCCCAGATCTGTGCCAGAACTAGGGGGTCACATCACTCACAGCCGTAACAGCTAACCTTTGGGCACCCAGCCCTTGGGGGCACCCGTGACCCCGCATTAGTTACCTCTCCAGTTGTGCCGAGTGAACAGGGAATATCTTTCCAGCCTGCCAAGCAGCTAGAAATCCATCTGAGCCCTGTCACGGTGAGATGTATGGATGGGGGCGTAGGCAGCAGGTCTGCCTCAAAGCCGGGAAGCGCGGGAAGAATGTGCTGTGTTGGGTGCTGGGTAGGCTGGGATGCACACAGGAGGGCCAGTAGCTCCCCATGCCTTCAGCCACCGTGTCTCATGGTTCACACAGGTGCCCTGCCCACCCCAAATGAAGGAGGTAGGTGCCCCTCACCTGAAGCGGTGCTGGGAGAGCCAGGCAAAGCCCGTCGCATCCCCTTTGCCCCAGCCCCATCGCTTGCTGTAGCCTTCAGAGGTGAAACCTGTTGTGGCACCTTTTAAACTCAGTGACTTTGAGCTGAGCTTACCCACTCCAGAGTGCTCAGCACAGACACTTTTACCTCTAGCACCACGGTTGCGAGCCGAGCGCTGATCTCTTCTTGTTTCCCCTGGTACCCAGGTCTTTCACCCACGGCACAGTGGTACCGTGGTGTCTGTGGGTTGAATAGTACACCTGGAGTTAAGCTTGAAGCAGCGTGTTGGGCTTCCCCCCGTTAATGACAGCTTATTACTTCTGCCCAGTGATGAGCTTGACGGAGACGTGTTTGGGGTCTGGTGAGACTGTGCCAGAGCTTGTGCTTTGGGCAAGGTAAAGCCTCCTCTTTACGAACACTTTGTGCTGTCACAGCCTACACAGGCTCTATATTAAACCCAAATTTTGGCCAGGCCACTGGCTGGCTGCTCAGCCGGTGTTTGTGTTCCCTGAAAATGACTGTCAAGGTTAACGAATCGCCGTGCAGTTTGTACGCCGGAGCTGCCGGGAGGGTTGGATTCAGCGAGCTCAGCCCTCGCCAACCCTCCTTTCACATCAAACACCGGGTGGAGGCTTTACAAAGGCAAGGCAAAACCCCCAGCAAGCCCTCGTTGTGCTTGCTAAACCTTAGGAAAAAAAACCCCAAATCATTATCATCGTCGTCTCCTCCTGCCTAAAGATCCAGGCTTCAGCCTACTGCGTTTATTCCCTGGCTCTGGCTCTAATGGAGGTGGTGCTTTGGTCCAGCTGGAAGCATTGTGTCCTATTAAATAAAGATTTTTAAATGAGCACTTTTATTCAGTGAGCTGTCACAGCCTGTTGAGTAAAGAATGCAGCCTGGCCAGCCTTTTTGCCTGCCTCAAATCTGTGTGCTTCAGAACCCTCTTAACTCTCTCTGGGGTGAATAACCCAGCCCCGTGTTTACCCAGACCCCAAACACCATCCGCCTGCTCCATGCCCTGCCGTGGGGAGGCAGAAATCAGGGCTGGGGGGTTAGATAAGAAGCGTTTTTAACTCCTCTTTTACGCAGCGATGAAGACTGGCTGGTGATGAAGGCTTGCAGGCGATGAGGGCTTGCTGGTAATGAAGGCTCTCCAGCTCTTCCAGAGCCAAGGCAGCGGCGTTATCCCAGCTCCTGTCCCTCGCCCCAAAGACTTTACAACCTACATCTTCTTTTTAATTCAGACACCCGCAAAATAGCAGGCTGAAATAACACTGCTATATGTCAGCTGCTGATGGAAGGAGATTAAATATTAAAGCTGGTGCTGTGGCTTTAACTCATTCCATTTTTTTTTCCCTATT
>VZTU01032184.1:4083-23913 GCA_013400835.1 Zapornia atra | reverse complement strand
CCCCCACACCCCCTTTTTTAGCCACAAAAAAAAAAAAGGGGGTGAGAAATTTTACTTAAGGTTTAGTTATGGATCGGGTTGGGTCGGTGGAGTTACGCAGGCAAAAAAAAAAAAAAAACCCTTCTTTGGTTGTTTTCTCCCCACCCAGCTCTTAATTTATTTTAATTTCAGCCTTGGTTAATGAGTCTCCATCAAAAGCACCTTCGGATGCGACGTCTTTGAAGGACGTTTTGCATAACGGGCTTGTTATTGCACCGAAGGGGAAGATCGATGGGCCGCGTGCGGATGCGCCCGTCGGCTCGGCACTGATGTCCCTTGTCTCTGCTAATGTGTGTCGTGTCCCCCTGTGTCCCCCTCCCCAACTTCCTTGCCGCCTTCTCCCCAGCACACACAGCTCCTGGGACGGCATCTTCCAGCTTGGAAAACGGCGGTTTTGCTCTATAAAAAGAATTAAATATAGAACTTGAGTCGTAAATAAGCCTCAGGAAGAGCGAGTGAACCCCGGGGTGTCACGTTTGAGCCTGTTCACTGGAACAGGTGCCTTTGGGTTGGGTTGGGGGTTGGCTGTGGTTTAAAGGGAGAGGTTAAAAAAAACAAGGGGAAAAGGGTAAAAAAGAATGCTTTGCTGTTGGTACAGCTCTTTTTCTAGAAACAAGCCCAATGCTGCGCGGCTCCGGGCTGCACGGACACCCTGCGGTACGGCCCGTGCAGTGCCCTCAGCTGCCCGGTTTGTCGCAGTCTATTAGGAGAGGTGCAATCCATCCTCGGGTCTTTATGATTATTTGCTTTAACCCCATCCCTGCCTCTCCCCACCTCCCTCTCTCCCTTTCCTCCCTCTCTCAATGCTCGGGGCCGGCACAGCCGTTTAAAGCAGCGGGCGATGCTGCGGGTATCAACGCCAGCCCCCACTTTCCCCCCCAGCATTTGACCCTGCCTCTGTGGTGTCACATCCCTAAAGCCATCATGGGTGGGTTTTTCACCCTGTGGTGGAATTTCAGATGGCCTCTTTACAGCACGTACACCCCACCACCTCCCTCCCCGCTTCGACAGCACCCGTGCTTCGGGCTGCTCCACGCCGTCGCAAAGCGCCACGAGCAGGGACAACAGGCAGCCATCTCCATCCTGCTCCACAAAATCACAGCCCAAAATGCCAGGAGGGTGCCAGCTCCTCCACACACCACCCAAAAAAAGTTGCCTGACCCCCTAATAACACTTATTCCTCCCTCCTTTAGCCAGCAATTAAGCATCACAGCTCCACGGATGGGGTGGATTTGCATTTCCAAGCTCGATTGCAGCCACTGCTTCAAAACAACGACAAAAAGGACAAAAACCAGAGAGATTATTAAAAATATTCCTCCCTGTTCCTGTGTAAAACAATCTGTCCCGCTCTGGTTCCGCTTAACGCTCGGCAACGATTGCGTTACGCTTGCTCTCAGGGCTGTTCTCTCTTCCTACACCCCCCTCCCCCCGCCCCCCATCCCATCTCCCTGCCTCAGGATGTATCTGTAAAACACCAAAATGCATTTATTCCCCGTTTTCCTAAATTGTTTCATTTCAGAGGTTTACGAATGAGGACCACCTGGCTGTTCATAAACACAAGCATGAGATGACATTGAAATTCGGCCCCGCTCGAACCGACTCAGTCATCATCGCAGGTATGTGCCGTTCAACCCAGGCCAGCTCCCAAAATGGTGCACATTAATATAGCATGACTGCAAGATTAATACCAGGGACCAGATGCACTGCAAAAACGTCTCTACCTCCCATAAAAAGCTCTTGTGATCTGCATTTAATCAGGAGGAAAGGAAAGCCAGAGGCTTCCAAGTTTCTATATATTTTTTTTTTACCCGTTTTTTTATGGTGGTATCAGGTTTTCGAGGGGGGGGTGTGGGAGTGGGGGTGGGTTTTTTTTTTTCTTCCTTGAGGGTTTTTGTTGGGGTTTGGGATTTTTTTTTTTATTATTATTTTTTAGCTCTTGCTCTTTTTATTAAGGCTGGAAGATTTATGGACAAAAGGTCTTTTCACGTTTCTGCGTGTGCTTTGAGGACGATGAAGCAAATCTGACAAACCCAGCTTCCTCTCCTCAGCCCAGGTGTCAATTTTCTGGAGCTTTTAGGCTAGCAGTTAATAAATTAAAACACCATCCAGCTCACCAGCTACTGCCCAAAGTGCATTTACAGAGCCTGATGAGGCGCTCTGGTCAATGCAGCCTTTATAACATAGAAAAAAAAAAACCCAACAACCCCAAAATCCTGTATATTATTGTCTGGCAGCAGATTCTGGCTGGTTATAGATACTCCCCTGCCTTGTCCCTGTTCCTTCAGGCTTCTTAAAGGGCGTGAGGTTTGTGTTACTGCTGGATGAAAAAGCTGTTGCTGAGAACAAGGAGAGAGGAGGAAATGTTTTCGGAAGCTTTGAGATTTCCTCAGGGGGAATGAAGTGTTGGCTGTAAAGAGCCTGGCACCCTTCTCCCAGGTTCTTCTCCAGCCCAAATTCGGCTGTTCAAGTAGGAAATAGCAATTTGGGTTGGTTTCTTTAAAGCCTTGGAGTTAATTGTAGCCGTGGGTAGGATCGTAAGGGAGCTCGTACAGCCTTTGCTGGAAGGGCAGAGCCCAGGGGAGGGCTCCCAGGGGGAGAATTCATTTCAAATGGGATCAGGCTAATGGGAGTTGAAAGAATTTGGGGCAGAAAGAAGAAACCTCCCATTCCTGAAGGTCTTTTTTTCTTTGGTTCAGCCCCTTTTTAAACAGGGTGCACAGGGGGAGTGGGGGATAAACCCAACTGTAAATTGGCTTGGCAGTAATTGGGGGGCAGAAACGGTCCCATCTCCTACCCGCTCTCAGGGGGATGTGGCATTAAAAGTGGAATCTTTGCAGCTCCTCCTGCACCCAGACTTGGGGCTGGGCTCGCTTTGAGCACCAGGAATGGCACCAAGGGCAGGTCTAACCCCCTCTCACCACCTCCTATGCACTGAGTTGCTCTTGGGGTAAACCACAAAGCCACAAAAACCCCCCCCAAAACCAAACCCAAACCGACTTACTTAGCTGCAGTCAGCGCAAGACCAGCTCATTTAACAGCAGCTTTCCCTGCCTGGGGTCTGAATGGAGAATTGTGAGGGCAACAAAGCTTTGAGCAGTGAGATTTAGGGCATTATTACCCCTTTTTTGGGGTGCTTTTTTCTTTAAGCCACCATTTTGTCTCCGAGTTTTCCTCGCTCTCTCCCATGCTTTGTGCAGGGCAGCAGCCTGCGCGCTAACGAGCAGGAGGATGCAGCCTCCATCTCTCTGCTGTAACTCTGCTGTTAAGCTAAAGAGAGTCATAAAGAATTGTTCTCTGTCTGCTGGTTATAGCTGGCAGCAGAGAGACTTATTTAAATGGGAACGGGCGCTTCTGGGGTGATGCTGCGGGCGGAAGAGCTTCTGCAATTCCTGGAGGTACGAATCGGGGAAGGGTAGGATGAGAGAGGTTATACAGCTCAGCTTTGTGATCCCCTGAAAACTTCTGCTGGAGATTTGGACCCCAGGCTGACGTACGTGGCTCGAAAGGACATTGCTAAATGGGGAATGGTCCGAAAAGAGCCCTGAGAGCTGTTAAAGTGCTGGAAAAAAACAGCCTCCTGCAGAGATCTTTAGTTGACAAAGTTTCTTGGCTTAATGAAGAGAGATTTGGGGGGGAACCGAAGTGTGCTCAGAGGAGGCCTTTGCTTTATTAACAAAACTGAGAGGTAGGGTTTGAACTCAGGCTAGAAATAAAGCGTGGTGCAGTGAAATAATTGGGATGCTTTCTGTAGCTACTTCAGCTCGAGCGCAGCTACGGCGCTCAAACGCGGAGCATCCGTGCCAAAGAGCTGATGTTTTATACAGGAGGTCAGGCTAAACTATCCCAGGGATCCCCTTTGTGCTTCAAAAAATTCAGCAGTTTGCTGCCAGATGGATCCTTTCACTGTATCCTGCTCCTGACAGTACCTGGACTCCTGACCTAACGTCACGCAGGGAAAAAACACCCCAACCCCGAAGCTCACCGGGAGCGGGGAGGTTTCTTCCTGCTTTACAGCCTGGGTGATGGCCAGAGAGATCATGACTCAACGTGTTAATACGGTGGAAAACGAGCCCCAGAGGGATTGCTTTGGACAGTGGTGGTAATTATTAGCACTCCCACGTAGCTGTCTGTCCTAGGATGTGCACTGATGTACAGAGCCCGGCACGGGGAGGGAAACGACTCTGCTCTACTGGAGCTGCTCTGATCAGCCCTTTTCCCTTCTCGGCCCTCCGATCTGCTGTTTCAGGGAGATTTTCATTCCTTGCAGCAGCAATTTAGCTGAGGACAGTCAAAAAAACCCCTGGGGTGGGAGGGACAGGACGTGACCCACAGGCAGGGATTTCACAGGAATCACTGCACACCTCTCGCTGCCGTGATTCCTGGGGGGATTTATTTCTTTTTATTTCAAAAATAAACAGAATCAACACTAAACCATTTTCCCCTTTCTGGCTTTGCAAACACGACACAAAGCTTTAAGCAGAAAAGCACCCAGGCTTTCCCAAACCAGAGGCCACGCTTTGCTAGGGGGGGTCCCTGGAGAGAACTAAGGTGGTTGAGATGAATTTTGTAGCCCCCCCCCTTTGACTGATTCTTGGTGTTACAACCCAAACAGATCAGACTCCGACCCCAACTCGGTTCTTGAAAAACTGTGAAGAAGTGGGACTCTTCAATGAACTGGCCAGCTCCTTTGAGCATGAGTTCAAGAAAGCCGCTGAGGATGACGAGAAAAAGGCAAGAGAGGCGAAGGCCACCGTCGCTGTAAAACCGAGCCAGGCTCATACTGTGGGGGCTGGAGGAGGGATGGTGCTGCTCTGATGAAAGGCATATGTTGGAGGGGAACTTAAGTGTGGTCTTGGATTTAATATGCTGGCTTACTTTGGACTTTATTTTTCTAACTCGGGTGACTGTGGCTGGCTAGCCCTCAATCCCAGGCCTGGGGAGAGCGGGTTTTAATGGTTTATTATTCCTCAGGCTTTTCACTTCAAAAAAAAAAAAAAGATGGTTTTTGGAGGGGGGGTGGGGAAAGAAAAAAGGCAGGACCCAAACTACCTCTCACCTTGGGGAGGAGATGTGGGAAAAGAGCAGGATTCTGAATAAGCGCTCAGAATCAGAGCACAAATTCCATCCTTGGGGATCGAGATCCTTAATGATGGGGGCACCCAGCTCTGCCTTTAGCCTTTGAAGGCTGGCAGGGTGCTTGCAAAGAGAGATGGGGGCTGCTCTGTGGAGGAGCCGGGCTTTTTCCTAACAAAGAGCTCTCTCGTATGCGAGCGGTATCGATTCCCGCTGCCCCTGCCAACCTCGGGAGCGCGAAGGGTCTGAAGGACACCGGGATCTCATCAGATAGCAGCTAATTAAGGACATTTCCCTCCCCCTTTCCAGAATCCGAGGAGCAGCAGATGCATATTGGGCTCTTAGGCTGGCACATACATTTACTAAATTGATATATGTATGTACATACGCTGGCAGTCAGCGGCGCTGCTCGGAAATAAACTGCAGGAGCACAGCAGCGTAAATCTTCCCTGAGATGGGGAACGGAGGAATTCAGAATTAAAACTGAAAACTGTCTTTCACCCCCTCTCCTAATAACAGGGCTCTTTAAAGCAGAAATTGATCTCTCTCATTGGTATGCCGCAGGGCCGCGCCGGGGCTGCCTGGCATTTTATGCTCTCAATCCCCCTGCCTTTTGTTCTCCGCAGCCCAGACCCTGAGTGCTGGGAGAAGGTAGCTTTTCCTTTGTGGTTTCACATAGAAATGGTTGAGCAGCCTGCAGTCTAGCCAACCAGTTTAGATGTGAGACCACCCATCTCCTGGGCTGCTCTACCTAATAGCTGCAGCTGAGATCCTTGGGCTGTCGGATGTTTTCCTTCTGGGGCTTGAGGGGGGGGTGTTTTTTCCCAGTTTAGGATGACTGCAATCTAAATATTTCACCCAGTATGAAGATTTGGGGTGGTTTCAGGTGTTAGGGAATGCATTTTCCCCCCCTGTCCTCCTAGAAAACCTCTGCCCAGGCGATGCAATGCGATGCTTGTCACGATACCATGCGATGCTTGTCGCTTGCCCAACCTGGGTAGAGCCTCCTGCTGCATTTCCAAGATGCTTTCAACATTGCTGCCGGTTGTGTTTTGTCCTCCAGTTCCAAGGGTGGTCTCGACACCAGTTAATTAAAAACATAGGCACAGCAGGAGCTTCCCTGGAGGCGCTTTAAGTGGTTCGGAAACTTTCCTGCACGTTAATCCCGGCTCCTTTGTGATTCCCAGTGCAGCAGCTCTGCTTAAGAGGGGCAGGTAAATGGTTACTGCGCTTCCCCGCCAGCAAAGCTCCTGTGTAAATCAGTGTGGAGCGTAAATCAGTGTGGAGAGGAGGCACTGGAGCCACACCCCACTCCAGAGCATCCCTAGATGCCTGGATTTACCCTCTTGCCATGGTTTTCCCTCCCTAGACAGGACTCTGAATGCAGCGAAGGAGGTTTAGGCTAGACACGACCTCTCAGCAGCTGAGGGAGTGAAGGGAAAGCGCTGGGATTGATGGTGCAGGGAGGGAAGGACAGCAGGTTGGACAGACAGCCCCTCAGGAGAGATTCTCCTGCTTTGTGAGGTGGGTTGGAGCCCAGCTGAACGCAGCATCCTGCGCTCGGAGTCTCGCTCCGTCGCGTGCTCCTCCTGTACTCCCCAATGCCATCTTCTCCCAGGTTTTCTCTTCCCCCAGGTCTGGGGAAGGGGAGAAGTGGCCCTCAGTCTAGTTGTGTGTGTGTGTCCCCCTTGTTGTCACCCTGCCCTTTTCCAATCCCCAGCGAGTCATTAACTGGTTAAAATGGGGCACGTGGCACTGCTGGAACCCAGGGTGGTGGCACGTTGCCAGGTTCAGGCATATGGTTGGGTTTTATTTTAATGGGGCGCTCATAGATATTTAATAACTTGCATGGCTCTTTGTTTGCTTTTGATAATCGGGTAATAAAATAATTCAGGCTGATTTATACAATGCTTTACAGCTCTTCTGTGAATGAAAATGCCTTCTGTAACTCACAGGCGTTTGGCTTTGTTACCTGTCCTCCTCAGCAGGGCTCTTTCATCAAAAACAAATCCCACCCCAAAACCCCAACCAACGACTAACCTGTGTCTGACTGAGAAACCACCAAATGGTGCTGTCTGGGGCAGAAACCCCCCCTTTTCCTAAGGGCTCTGTCTCTGTTGGGACGGCACCGCCGCGGCACGGCACCGCTCTGCGCCTCGGGCTCCCAGATGCTACTTCAGTCCAAATAAATAATAATAATTTGGCAAGAGCTCCGAGCTGTGGCTCTTCCTCTGGGAACAGCCAAATGTCTCACAAACAATATGAGCTAATTGTCCTTTCAATCCGTGGCTGGTTTTCCTTGTAGAGTGCTGGAGCCCTGGACATGTCCCTGCCCTCCACCCCAGACATCAAGATAAAGGAGGAAGAGCCAGTGGAGGTGGATTCTTCCCCACCAGACAGCCCTGCCTCTAACCCACGGTCACCACCGAGCAAGGAGAAGGTAGGATGGCCCGACCATGTCCTGTGGAGATCACAGAATCCCTAAACCACACAATAGGAGAGGTCGGAAGGGACCTTGAAAGATCATCTCATCCAGCCCCCACACCAGAGCAGGGTCACTTCCATTCACAGGACAGCGTCTGGGGGGGGTTTGAATGTCTCCAGAGAAGGAGACTCCCCAGCCTCTCAGCAGCCCGGCCCAGGGCTCTGCCACCCTCACAGGGAAGAAGTTTCTCCTTATGTTCCTATGGAACCTCCTGTGCTCCAGCTCACACCTGCTGCCCCTGGGCCTGAGAAGAGGCCATCCCTTCCCCCTGTGCTGTTCTCCAACAGATCCACCCCCAACCTATACTGGTAGATGGGGTTGTTCTCCAGATGCAAGATGTTGGGTGTCTCCTTCTCCAGATGACAACAAACCTCTTCTCCTCTTGGGTGCTGAGGCCCGATTTGGGCTGGTGAGGTTCCCTTCACCTTAGAAATGGAGTGAAAAGCTTCTTCACTCAAGTACACGTGGGCTGGCCTTAGGTCTCCATGTGGATTTGGCTGGTGTGGGAAGCTTTGCTAGTTGCCCTGGGAATGCTTTCCTGGGCAGGACGAGGAGTGCTGAGCGAGTATCTCAACTCCACGACGGTCTCTCCGTGTCCTGGTGGGGCTGGCTGCTGCTTCCGAGTCTCCATCTGAATAACTTCCCTCTCTAGACATGTTAGCTGGGGCTGGGGCAGTCATTCAGAGAGGGGGATTAATTCCCAGAGGTGTTGTGTGTCCCATCCCCGTTCCCTGTGCTGCTGACATCACATCAGCGTGGCTGGGACCGAGTCGCTCCCCTCCGTGCCTCAGTTTCTGTGGCGCAGGTGCCTTAACTATCACTTCTAAGCCATCAGAAGGAAGAGACAGCCAGGTAATAATTACATGAGAAGTTTAACATCTCCCTCTTTCTGTTGATCCTCTTCAGGAGATCACCACCAAGCCTGTAATCATTTCCACGCCGACTCCAACCATCGTGCGCCCAGGCTCGCTGCCGCTACACTTGGGTTACGACCCGCTCCACCCCACGCTGCCTTCTCCAACCTCCGTCATCACCCAGGCTCCCCCTTCCAACAGGCAGCTCGGGTAAGTACAGAGGAGGGAAACACACTCTGAGGGGTTTTCTCCTGTACCGTCAGGCTTCCTGGGCAGTAATTAGGTACCTAAATAAGTTCCTTGATTATCAGAACAACCGAGGTGCCGCGATTCCCGCTGTGGCTGCTTGGGCATAAAGGGCCTTGTTGCGGCGCCGTCTCCAAGAGCAGAGGAGGGGGTGGTGGTGGTGGAAGCGTGTGGAAAGGGAGAACTAATTGTCACAGTGTAACGAAACGAGACCAAACTCACCATGGGGAGAAATTAAACCTCATCCCCCAGCCACGGCGACGTGATGCTTTGTCGCCTGCGATGGGAGCGTGGCCTGACTGGGGACTCCCCAGTTGCTTTCAGTGAAGAGAGCTCAGCTAAACCGACGGTAGGAAATCGTCTGCATCTTTAAGGGCTGTGGGATTTTGCTCAGACAGCTGTTGCCTCTGAAGTGTAACCTCTTCTGCAACCCGCCGGCCTCCTTCACGGGCAACATCTGCCCCGGGAGCTGTTTGTTTCGGCACATCTAATGACCTGCTCCTTTTTGCCCCTTTAACAATCTGGATCGGAGGCTCCAGAGCCCTCGCTGCGCTGGTTATGAGCCTGCCTCACTCTTCGCTAGCTCTGGCCCTGCACATAAAAGGAAGGAGCCTGAAGGATGCAGGAAACACATTACAATGAGCCCTCAGGAGACATATATTTAGCCCTGCTTCTATTCTTTGGTGTCAGGATGCTGCTTTTCTGCTGTGGTCCTGGCCTCTGTCTAATTACCCAGGGTTGAAGCTGGCTCCTTACATTAACCAGGCCGTTTATTTTGGAGGGGGGTTGAGGGGGTGTTTCAGCTGTCAGTTGGTATTTTTGTGTGTGTTTTTGCTTTGACCCCTCTGGCACCATCAATCCAGACTTCCTGACGGGAAGCTTGAAGTTCTGTCTGAGGAGTTAAGGGGTTAAGTGATTGTCCTGAGGCTTTCAAAGGGCGTCATGTCCCTTCTGCAACCCCGTGTGGGCAGAGCCGCTGAGTCCCCGGCGCTCTGAGGCACGAAACACAATGACAACTGGAGCAGGCTGGACTTTTTAATGGGATTTTACGCTCCTGCAACAGCCCACGGGGGTAGATCCCTCCTAGGATGTGAGAATCGAACCTCTACAGAGAGTTGGGGGCTGCAGCTTTAACGAGGGTCCCCGCATTAGGGCGGACGTGGACTTTGCGGTGGGCTTGTCAGCCTGATGGAGATGGAGGGGAGGCTGTGACCTCCCTGCAACTCGGCTTGTTAGGCTGGGATTTTCAAAGCAGCCTGGAGGATTTGGGATGCCCAATAGAAATGAATGAGAGCCGAGCGTTCGCGTTCCCAAGGCAGCCTTAAAAATTCCAGCCTGAGTTATTGGCACCATGAACTCCCCTCTCTGACCCACGTCCCCTGCTTCTCCCTACCCCGCCGTTACTCCGTGCCAGCGTGGTTTCCTCTGAGGATCCCAGGATCCCAGCCTCATCCGTCCCCTTCCCTGGGCTACTCAGAGGAGGCACCAACAAATTTCTTCCCTCCCTCCCCCAGAGTCAGGCTCCCAGCAGCTCTGCTCCTCTCTCCCTAGCTCGTCTCTGCCTCCATTCGGCTCCTCGCTGCGCTGCCATGAGCTGAGGAGGAAGGAGCTGTAGATCTCTCCTTGCTGGCAGGGATTTCTTCCTTCCTCTCCCCATCAACCAGAGCAGATCAGCTCCAGCTTTTCCTTAACCTTCCCAGAAAGGCTGAGACCAGAGGGTCAGAGCCGGAGCGCGGTGAGGTTTGTGATGCTCCGAATTGGAGGCAGGGGCTGTGTGTTGGTGCCTGTTTGTCACCTCATGCTGATCCATCACCTTTTGCTCCGAAGGGATCTGCAGTGGAAAAAGTTCTTGGTATTTTAATTGTTGGCAATTAAGCTCCAGTGCAATCTCCACCTCCCCCAGCGTGCAGGGAGTGCAGGGAGCGGGACCGTCCCTGTCTCCCAGAGCCATTGTCTGCGCAGACACGAGCCAGCCCTGCATCGACTCCGTGTTTAGGAGGTTTCCTCAGGAGTCAGTGTCAGGAGTGCTCGTTAATGGAAAGCTAAATCCTTGCAAACCCTCTCATGGGAGCTTGGCAGACGTGGCTCACAGGCCAAGACATTACTGGTAAGAGCAGCTGCCCAGACCCCCATCTGCCTAGTGCCCGGCTCAGCCCCGGGGGGACACTTCTGACCTCCCCAAGGAGGATTTGCAGCAGCCCCTGGATGTTCTTTCCTCTCTGTTCAGGTGGGCATCGCATCTCAGGGCTTTTGGCCAGCCCATGGATGTGAGGAGTTAGCCAGGGTGTGTTACAATGATGGCTGATGCTGTTGCTGCCAGCCCCTGCGCCGCCTCAGCACCACATTGGCACATGCTGGCTGCTGTGCGGTGAACGTGCGGGAGGCCGAGCTCCCTTCCCAACATACAGGAGCCCGAGCTCCCTTCCCAACATACAGGAGCCCGAGCTCCCTTCCCAGCATGCAGGAGGCCGAGCTCCCATCCCAACAAGCCAGAGGCCGAGCTCCTTTCTGCCTGCTCTGCTAGGCTTTGTGCCCACCCTGTTCAGACCAGACCCTTCAGAAATGGGAAAATGAGCCCAAATCCACTAACCAGAATGAATTTGTGCTTCTGCCCTTGAGCTCCTGGGGCTGCTGGGACGGTATAAACCTGAAATAATCCATGAGAACTTCTATTGCTGTTTCTCCAGGTCTCCCACTGGTTCCCTTCCACTGGTCGTGCAGCTCGCAAATGGACAGACCATGCCCGTCCTCCCAGGCCCTCCCGTACAGATGCCTTCTGTTATATCGGTGAGAGAAACTTCCAACACAGCTCTGCGTGGCAGAGGAGGGGGGAACGGTGGTTTTTCCCCTGCCAAATAGACTCAGACTCTTCCATTTCCTAAAAATTAAAATATATCTCCCCCTCTGTGCAAGATAAGACTGGAAGAGGAGGAGGAGGGAAAGGGGGGCCGGCTCTGGCAAGGTAGTAATAACGTGACGATCACACTAGAGGGCAATAAGGCTGGAAAAAAACAAAGCCTTGCCTGGACAGATGGCTCATGCCATTGATCCAGGGCTGGGAACTGTAGGATCCCTGATTAGCTGCTTCCATTTGGAACAGCGGGCCTCAATTGAAACCGTTCGAGCTTGCAGAGAACATGTTGGTCTTTGCAAGCCAGGAATAAGACACCCCAACCTCTCCAGCACTTGGAGTTATCAGCCTTGCGGGTCGGGCTTTCTTTCCATGGTGCTGAGCTCCTGAGCAGATTTGCCTGGTTGGGTGGCTTGTACGTCTTTGGAACGCTTTGGCTCCCGACCGAGCAGCCCTGTGTGAATCCTGTCTGTCCCACCAGGCATGGCTTTCGGGTTTGGAGTGAGTAATGGCTAAAAAAACCCACCCCCTCCTGCCTCTGGTGATGGGAATGTTGTCGTCAGAGTAGGCAGGCAGCAGCGGGCAGCGTAGCTTGTGGGCACAGAAACATCTTCACACCTTCCCCAGCGCTTGCGACACCTTTGGCACTTGGAAGTACTTTGTGTCAGCAGCTGAGAAAAGCAAAAGTAAATTCTGGGGTGTTTTCCCCTCTCCCCATTTAGGAGGGGGTACTGCGACTTACCCTCAGCGTTGCAGCTTCACAACAGAGCTGGCTGGAGAACCAGAGGGCATCTCGTACCCTCCCGTTCCATCTGCCCTCCGGTACCAGTGGGGAAAAGCCCTCGGGGAGGGGAAGGGGAAGGCAGGAGGCTTTGGGCCTCCCTCCCTGCCCTCAGCATTAGGCTGGTACAGCTGGGTGACTCTGGAACAGCCGCTGTGGCCACCACAGGGGTGGCTGCTGGCCGTCGGTGACAGCGGGTGTAATTGATGGCGGCAGTTAAGCGCCGAACGTTTGTCAGGGTTTATAAATGTGCTTGGTGGGGAATTATTACAGAGCTGCTCTGCAGAGCTCGCTCACAGAAACACCTTCCAAAACCCATGCCTTGCTTCCTCCCCGCTAGCTGGCTCGGCCCATGTCCATGGTGCCGAACATTCCCGGTATTCCTGGGCCACCCATCAACACCAGCGGGTCCATTTCACCATCAGGACTTCCAGTACACTCAGAAACCAAACTGGTAAGTGGCCAAATACATTCTGAGGACGGCAGCACACCCACAGTGTTGTCCCTACGTCTTCACTAGCTTCTCCAGAAGAGATTCCTCCTGGAGCCTTCTTTCCCTGCAGCCTTTGTGAAGTGACTCTGCTTCTCCCCCAGCCCGAGCAGCTGTGGCAGGGCCTCCCCGTGCTGAGCAGGTGCTGCAAATGCCACCAGGAATATCAGGCTCATCAGCACCATGGCTCTGGCAGGCAGAGCGGCCGCACCGGCGTCACGACCAACCTCAGCCCCATCCTAAACACGGCTGTTTTGTGAAGCTGGTGCTTTTAGTTCCAAGCTAACAGATGGGCTGGAGGTGGGTTTGGGGAAGGCAGAGCCAAGAGATGAGATAATGTGCTACTAATCCAAGGATCTAGAGCTCTTTAAAAGGTTTTAGGGAATCATTTTGCTCGGCTGGCTCTTCGTGGCTTGAACTAGGTGCACACAGAGTCGAGGAGAGCAAACCTAACTCAGTGACCAGGGAGCAGCAAAACCCCCTGGGTTTTTTTTTGGCTGAAATGGGGGTGGAGGTGTTTGCAGACCTTCCTCTTACAGTGATGCTACACCCTGTTGCTGCTGTGTGCTGTCACCGCTCCCATTGCACCCACCTCGTTGAGGTGTCTGCCGGATTCCTGGGTGGATCAAAGGAGGAGGGAGGAGAGATCTTAAACACCCTTCTAGGCATGAAACAGCCCTCCTACCCTGCTGGCATGGGGCTGGCTGCCCAGAGACACAGCCTTGATCACGCGTGGGTCCTTCTCCATCCCAGAAGGTCCCCTCTGCGGGTGCTCAAGGGCAGTTTGGGCTCGGCAGTTCATCCCATGGTCTCTCTGCCAGCTGGGGAGTGCAGATCGGTGCCAGTTGCAGGAGTGATTTTGGGATGTGGTACCCGTCTGCTCGAGCTGGAGTTGGAAGCTGCCGCCTGTCGCTGGGCAGAGCAGATGGCGATGGCTTTCGGTTGGATTTGAATCTGCCCCAGTCCCCAGAGAGCCCCTTCCCCAGCGCCTTGGCTCTGATCCGCTGATGCCTTTTCTTTCTCCCCCTCCTTTAACAGAGGCTGAAGGCCAGCTTGACAGCGTCTTCCTCACTGAACGGCAGCAACCTGGTAGTGGGCTCAGCCAGCACGATGGTGACCGCACGTCCGGAGCAGAGTCAGATACTCGTCCAGCACCCTGACGCCCCTTCCCCAGCTCAGCCACAGGTCTGCTGCCACTTAGCCCCCAGGACCGGGCTGGAGGTGCTGGGGTGGGTAGGAGGATGTTTCTGGGCCTCAGGAAAAGAGAAGGAAAACTTTACAGCTTCCCTGTTTGTGGAATGGGTTAAACAAACCCCTTGTTCTTTCAGTGCCGCTTCAGCACTGACACTCTCCAACACCACCAGGCCAATGACTTCAGCGACGTGTTAATTCGCTTGACGAGGTCTGGAGTTTCAAAAGAATATTTTCCTCTCTTCTCCCCGCTCAATTACTGGGGTTAAACGCTCCCCTCTTAGGCAATCAACTCCGCTGGCTCCTGCCAGCTAACCAAATGCCAGCCTTCCATCAGGATCGCCACCTGCTCCGTCAGTTAGATAGGCTTCCAAAAGTTTAATATCCATATGCTGCCTGACAGCGAGTACCCAAGTGGAACTGCACTCCCTGATCGTGGCTGGGTAATTACAGAGCCCTCACAGAAGCACCAGCAAGGCTCTTGTCTGCAGGACCCTTTGCCCTCACTGACTTTTCCCTTTGTTCTCCCAAAATAAAACAGGGAAGTGGTGCAGCGTTATGAAATGCCTTTGTACCAGCTGCCTCTCAGAGCTTCTTTAGCTGGAGGCATTCAGGGAGGAGGACAAAAATTAACCTAAATTCAGTTTTACAGCAAATGATTCGTGCTCTGTGCAGGAGGTAGCGAACCCAAACAGGGTTACTGAGCCCTGATGGGGATGGAGCTTTGACCGTGCGTGGTTCTGTGCATCAGCAGCATCGTGAGCTCCCAGCCCTGCACTAGCTGACCGTAGGAGGTTGGCATTTAACCAGTTCACACGTCACTCCCTGTGCTCAGGCTCTCAGAATCCCCACAGATCCATGCCTTGAGTTTGCAGGGCGCTTTGCGCAGTGCTGAGGAAGGGCCAGCAACACGCCCTGAAACGGGGGTTTGTCCCCCCAAAAGCTTCATTACACCCGAGCATATCCACCTTCTCTTCAGCATCTCTTCTTTCACCCCACCTCCAGGTGTCCCCTGCCCAGCCCACCCCCAGCACCGGCGGGCGACGGAGACGTACGGTGGACGAAGACCCTGACGAACGGCGGCAGCGATTCCTGGAACGGAACCGGGCTGCAGCCTCCCGTTGCCGTCAGAAACGCAAGCTCTGGGTGTCTTCCCTGGAGAAGAAAGCTGAGGAGCTCACGACCCAGAACATCCAGCTGAGCGTGAGTATGTAACCGTAGAGGCTGAGCCCAGCCCTTTGCCGCCGGCGCTCCGGAGGGAACGTCTTCCCCACGCTGAGGAGACAACGTGCGTTTGGATGCTGCTCTCTGGAGCAGGATTGCGGCCTCTGTGCTTAAGATTTCACTCTTTCCTTTCCATCATAGAATCCCAGACTGGGCTGGGTTGGAAGGGACCCCAAGGGTCACAGAGCTCCAACCCCCCTGCCACAGGCAGGGCCACCAACCTCCAGGCCTGGAGCTACACAAGGTTGCCCAGGGCCCCAGCCAACCTGGCCTTGAACACCCCCAGGGACGGGGCACCCACCCCCTTTTTGGGCAGCCCCTTCCAGCCCCTCACTACTCTCTCTAGAAAGAACTTCCCCCCAATATCTAATTTAAACCTTCCTTCCTTTAGCTTCACTCCATCCCCCTTGTCCTGCCAGGACATCCTGATGCTCTGCCTTGAGTGCTGCCTTCAGCACTCCTGTTCCCCCTCCCTGTCCCCCCTAAATGAGCTCTGCCTATACAGGGATCACACCAGCCCCAGGAGCAGAGCACAGACACCCTGGAGAAGCAGCTTTATGTGTGGAGTGGAAACCTCCACTGCACAAGGGAGAGCTCTGGGCTGGCAGGGGCTCAGCAGAAGCAATCCCAGTTCCCTTCCCTGCACCAGGCTGAGCGATGGAGGCTCTGCAGCTGCTGTCTCCAGACATAGGAATATTTTTTTCCAGAGAACAGAGTTTTTCCTGGCTCTTGGGCAGCACCCCCAGCGTGCTGAGCAGAAGTGCAGCACATCTAAATACACAGACTTCATTTCCTTAGCCCCCTTGTTAGTGCTCTTGGTGCTGGCCGAGGATTGAAGGGTCTCCAAAGGCTGAACTCGTGCCTGTTCTGGGCTGCTTCTTTCACCACTGGCTGGTGTCTCACGTGGTGGGATTTTTTTTCAATAGCCCTGGTCGTGGTATTTTTATTCTCTTCCCAAGATAATTATAGGAATTGTTTCCTCAGGCAGTTTCCAAACACAATTTACTGGGTTTCAGCTGTTTCTCCAAACGCTTTGCTAGAGGAATGAAACACTACACAAAGTTTTCAGGGGAATAAACCTGGTTTAAGGAAGAAGCTCTCAGAGATCCTAAGAGCTTGGAGGAACTCTGAGGTTCCCCACAGCCTGGCAGTGTCTGAGCTGGTTTGTACCCTCAGCTTCTCACCCCAAAGTCTCTTCCTCAAGCGGTTGGTTAGCAGGAGGGCTCAGGAGAATCCGTGTCTGGGAGCAGATGATGAAGGTAGCGAGGGGTTTTCCAGCTGGTGGCAGAGAGCAGTGGCTGCACATGAAATGCCCCAAACCCCAGAGATTTTGTTGGCTCTTCTTGGGCCAGAGGCACCTCAAATAGAGAGGACAGAGTGTAAGCACGTGGGTTAAGGTCCTGCTGCTGCTTAGAGGTGGGAGGGTGCTCACACCAGTGCAGGGAGGGTGAACGATGCCTATGTGGGTGTTTCTTTGTTCCCTCTCAGAATGAAGTCATGCTACTGAGGAACGAAGTTGCTCAACTCAAACAGCTGCTGCTGGCTCACAAGGACTGCCCTGTAACTGCACTACAGAAGAAAACACAGGGCTATCTCGGTGAGTGACGACTTAACGCTGGTCCTCCTACCCTTTAAGTAGGTCTAAGGAGATAAAACCCCTCCTGAGCTCTAAAAGGGAGCCTTCATCTTCATCTCTGCTCCATCACCTTCCAGCTCATGCAGCTGGCAGGACAGGCCAGACCCTGGTCCTGTGTCCTCTGCCGCTGTGGCCTCCACAGTGAGGAGGAGCCACCCAGGCTGGGCAAGACAGAGCGACCAGGCAGTGAGGGCAGTGGTGGCCTGGAGAAGGATGGAGTGACATCTCCCTCAGCCTCTCCATGGGGTGGAATATTTGACAAGTGAGCTGTATCCCCTCTTCTCCCTGGAGTGTGGGCCAGCGCCTCCCCTCCCGCTCCCAGGCAGCGTGCCAGGCACTCATACTCTCTTTGAAGCTAAAAACTATCGCTGCTCCGACAGCAAAGCTGGAGTCAGAAGAGGCCAGGCTCTATAAATGACATCATGGGGCTCTATAAATGACATCATGGGGCTCTATAAATGACACCTTGAGGCTCTACAGCTCCTTCCCTGCGATTCACATCACATTGGTTTGGGTGCAGAAGTGAGGAGGCCTCTTTCCATCTTCCTGTCTTCCTTTTTTTTGGGGGGTTATTTTTCTTTTTAATTCATTCCTTAATGCTGCCTGTTTCATTATTAACAACCCAGGAACTAAACATAATATCCAGATTCTTCTGTCATCCCTGCCTAACAGTTCCACGCCACAGGATTCCCACAAAGCCTTTGGGAGGATGCTGGAGTCCCCTGGCATCACCTGTATTAGCAGGATGAGAGAGGCAGGGATGCATGGAGAGGAGGAAAGGGAGATGCAGGCGCCTTCCTGCCCCATCACTTCCCCATTCCCACCCCCTGGCTCTCCCAAAGGCTCTTTGAGGGTGCAGTGAGGCCTGACCACGGTGTGGTGCAGGGCTTGGCAGAGCTGGTTTATTTTCTCTCATTATGGTGACTCAGAGCTTGAGTAACGAGGTCGTGAAAACCCCCTCACCATCCCCTGGCCCTTGCAGACAGGTGTTCGAGCTCTGTATGGCACACAGAGAGGCAACATGATTTTTCCTGTTAAACTTCCCAAGTTTACAGTTCCTATTATTATTCCTCCCAGCCTTGTCTGCTCCAAGAATAGGAATTCATCACACAGCTGAATAATAAAGATGAATTTCACACCTCCCTCCCCGTGCCCCCCGCCAGTGTGTGTCCCCCCCNATCCCCAAACTGCCTGTTTTATTAGGGAGATTTGTGACTAAGCAGCTCCTTAAACAAAACCACCAGATTCCCTCGATGGAATTACAGCTGCCTCTTGTACAGTTGGGTTGGTTTATTTGTAATACCTTATAAATCTCCTTTTTTTTGGGGGATGCCAAACTATTCCATCGCTCCGCTCGACCTTCTCTCTCCCTGCCAAGTCCGTTCTCTGATCAGCTCTGGATACACCAGCGAAGGGTAAAACCCCATTTGGGAAAGAGGTGGGGATGATATTCAAGCACCTGGTAGGGAACTGAGCCCTAAAACACATTTACCAGTGCCTAGGAAGGTTGTAAAACCTCTCCTCTGATAGGTTTTTTTCCCCCCTTTCCCTGGTGTCGTGGGGTTTACCCTCTTTGACGTGGAATAGGATCCCAGCTCATGCCATTATTTTGCTCTTTTAAAGGAAGGTGACCGCATCTTACCCGTAATTCATCTCCCCAAGTGCACAGGAGGGAATTTCCTCCTGACATCTGTAGATAATGAGTGTATACCCCCAAAGAGAGAGGCCTGATTGCTCTCGCCTCGGCGTTTGATAGGTCACAAATTATCCCCCTGCCTTGGAAGCTCTCTGCAGGCTGTTTGTGGGAGACAATCCAAAAGTTTTTTTGGGGGAAAAAAAACAAAGAGCCCTGGGAGAAGGAGAAGGAGAAGGTGTCAGCTCTTTGTTTGCCTCCCCATCCCTTCAATTCTTATTGCTTGGAGTGAGCAGGAGAAATCGAGCGAGCAAACAGTTTGTAAGGGGCTCTAATTGATTTTAATGTTCTAGAGGACGATAAAGAGTGAACCAGGTGATTGATAGAAAAGCAGGAGTGCACCCACCTGCCTTTGCAGAAGGTTTTTCTGTCGCCTGGCAGATGGTGAGGATGTGGAAGGAGCTGTTGGGTCTCTGGGCTAAATGGCCTTGAACCCAGCACCGCGCCAGGAAATGAGATGTTAGGGAAAGTTCCTTGCTTGTAATGAGGAAATGGATTTATTAAGGGAAAGGTTACGCTGGGGCTGCCATCCTTGGGGTGAAACCTCTGTGCTTTAGCCCTTCTGGATGAGAATTTGGGAAGAGTTGGATGGGTTTTCTTTGGGCCAGCCCTTACATCCCAGCTCCGATGGGTTTATTGCCAGCCCTCACTTCCTTTTGCCAAACACCTGGTTGGGATGGGGGAGAGGATGGAGACACCAAGCTTGGGGAAGGGGGGAACTGGGATTCCCTTAGGGATCAGCCTCACCTCTCCATGCTACTCTGGCAGGAAAGGTGAACATGAAGTGAACACCACCCCAATCTCCACAGCAGAATCAGCGTGCCGCCCCCTCATCTCACAGCCATCCTGGGCAGCGCCACAACCAGCCTCTCTCTAACCTTGTTCCCTTCTTTTCCTCTCTTTTTGATGCCCCCCTCCACCCCACCCCCTTCTCATCTGGCCGAGCAGAAAGCCCCAAGGAGAGCTCCGAGCCCACCGGCTCCCCTGCCCCCGTCATCCAGCACAGCTCCGTGACGGCCTCTCCCAACGGGCTCAGCGTCCGCTCAGCAGCAGAAGCAGTTGCCAGCTCGGTGCTCACCCAGATGGCAAGCCAAAGGACAGAACTGGCCATGCCGGTCCCCTCACACGTCATCATGGCTCCACAGTCACAGTCTGCTGGCAGATGATGTCACAGCCTCTGCGGGTGACAGCGGAGCTCCCCACGAACTCGCAGCCGGAGAGACTGACCGTAACTCAGTGTCCCTCACCAGTGGGGGGGACAATGAGG
>VZTU01032182.1:1167-13899 GCA_013400835.1 Zapornia atra | reverse complement strand
AGGAGGTGTCATCTAATGATGAAGAAATTTGATTGGCATGTTTTTTAGATTGCCGCTTTCCTCACTGTACTGTCCAAACAGAGGGAGAGCTGAGTGGGGATGGCAGTGGGTCGTTGCTGGGTGGTAACATAAGCTAGGTCCTGAGGGGCACTCTCAGCTGAAAAACTAGAGTAGTTTTCAGGGTCCTCTTTGTGGCCCTGCAGTTTGCTGGTGTCAAGAGGCCTGGAGCTCTGAGGAGTGCCTGTAAAAATCAAGTCTGTTCTCATGCCTCCCACCTGTCATCACTGGAGTCATTACGTTGCCAATGAAGTGTAAACATTTACTATTGTTGAGTGTTCACATCCCTTCCTGACTTCCTGATCCTGCTTTGAACTAAGGCCAGTGTTTTCATCTGGCATTGTGCCAGGCTTAAGGTGTTTGTTTAGATATTAAAATGGACTCTCTGGGATATAACAAGGAAGTGGTATCAGTAGTCAACTGTTAAATTTGTCATACTGAAAAAAAGAAGTTGTAGAGGTAAGCAAAAATGGGTAGAAGTAGGAAAGGTTGCAGAATCACAGAATGTTAGAGGAGTTGGAAGGGACCTTGAAAGATCATCTAGTCCAACCCCACTGCCAGAGCAGGATCACCCAGACTAACTCACACAGGAACGCATACAGGTGGGTTCTGAATGTCTCCAGAAAAGGAGACTCCACAGCCTCTCTGGGCAGCCTGTCCCAGTGCTCTGCCACCCTCACAGTGAAAAAGTTCCTCCTTACATTCACATGGACCTTCCTATGCTCCAGCTTGCACCCATTGCCCCTTGTTCAGTCACTGGCCATCACTGAGAAGAGCCTGGCTCCATCCTCCTGACTCTCACCCTTTACATATTTACAAACATTAATAAGGTCACCCCTCAGTCTCTTCTTCTCCAAGCTAAAGAGGCCCAGTTCCCTCAGCGTCTCATTGTAAGGAAGATGTTCCACTCCCTTAATCATCTTGGTGGCCCTGTGCTGGACTCTTTCCAGGAGTTCTATGTCCTTCTTGAACTGAGGGGCCCAAGAGATTGCTAAGATCACTTTCTTTGTCCCTTGGTTTGTTGGTGGGTTTTTTGCTACAAAGGAAAAAAAGGCAATATTAGTTCCTAGCACTAGATCTTTTTTGCTACTAGAAATGTGGTATTTTCCAAGAGTTGGAGCACTGCATTTTGTGTTGTTGGCACTAGCACTCATCTATCCTGAAATGTCCTGTCAGTTCTTTTCCTTGGATTTTCCCAATTATAAAATGAAAAGGAAATGGAAATTTTCTCCAAAACCGCTTTGAATATTATCAATCAATTACAAGATGGAGAAATCAGATATTAAGACCACTAAGGAGGGGGGAGGAACAGATTACCCTGATGTGCTAACAAATTATATTCATTTAAATATCTTTCTGTAGGATGGCAGTTCACCATATGGTGGGAGGTACATAGGATCTATGGTGGCTGATGTGCATCGCACGCTGGTGTACGGAGGAATCTTTCTGTATCCTGCTAACTCTAAAAGCCCCAAAGGAAAGGTAAAAAATAAGACAAATTATAGAAAATGTTGCATTATCTAGGTATCACACTATCACAGGTCAGTAATTTGATTGCAGAACATGTTTTTGTAACTTGGTGGTTTGCGTCTCTGGGGTGTGGGTATGGCCACCTCTTGTGCTTTGCCACAAGTGACAGCAACCTGTTATCAGACAGCTAGCTAAGGGGTGCTGCTAAGCACCTGTTTCAACTGTACTGACTTTGCCCAAACATACTCAGATTGTGGAACATACCAGGGATGTGCAGCCTATGCCAACAAGCTTCTCTGCACCACCTCAGCCCTGAGATTCCTATTTTGAGCTGGTATTTAAGAAGCCTAAGGGTAGTGAGCCCCTTAGGAGAAGCTCTGCCAAAGAGAAAAAAACACCTGCACCTTGTAATGCTGGTAACTCTTGGCAACGCTGCTCATCTGGAGGAACTATGCCTGGCTGCCTCTGCTAGGACAACAGGACAGTCTGTCAGGGAACATCACACACTTACAGGGTGACAAGGGGACTGTTTATTCAGCAAAGACCTTTCATCTGTTTTGTAATTGTCCGTAAATTATTGCTTCAGGTTGCAGATAAGATGCAGTTATTCATTAGAGAAACGTAATGGCACACTCGCGGCCAGTGTGTTTTCTTTTCACACAGACCTACTTGGTCCTCTGCCTTGTTAAAGGTTGCATCTTACATACGAGCTTTATCTCTGTGTAAAGAGCACAATGCAAACATGAGCTATGGAGAAAGCACTCGAGCTGGGCAAACCCAGTACCCACTGTGTTTTCTTTAAAAGAAAAAATTAATTATCAAGCGAGAAGTTTATATGAAATATGGGTACCTGGAGAGGTGATTGGTTTTAAATCATGTGCCAAATATATTTACATTTCACAATCTCGGCATCACCTGGGCTGACTGCTGCCACTCTGATTTTTGTCTTCTAGCTGAGACTGCTCTACGAATGCAATCCTATGGCTTTTGTGATTGAGAAGGCTGGGGGAATAGCAACAACCGGGCATCAAGCAATACTAGATATTGTGCCTGAGGACATCCACCAAAGAGTGCCTGTTGTCTTGGGATCTCCTGACGATGTGAAGGAGTACCTGGAGATAGTCAAGAAGCATTCAGTTAAGTAAAGAAAGGCAGCTGCAGTCACTGTGCAGAGGGGGATAAATGAACCAAAGAACACACCAAGGTACTGCAAGACTGAACTGTCTGACCGCTGTAGCAAGGAAGCAAATGAGCCATATTTTCATCTTTTTTTTTTTAATCTTGTGCAATTGCATTGTGCAATGAAAGGCATTAAAAGATTGCATTAAAAGTAAAAGCAAGGGGAAAATATGTTTGCGTTTTCATTTATCATCTCTGATCAGACAAAAGCCGCTGCACTACAAGGAAACACTGAGTTGCATTCAGTAACTAGGGGAAGACTCAGCTTTCTCAGACAAGCCGCAGGCTTTCACCAGGGACTATCTGACTATGTCCCCTTCTAAAAATCTTGGGGGTAGGGCTCGGCAGCCTCCTGCAGTAGGTGACCTTTCCTAGACCATTCTTTGGTTCTTTGGCATTAAATATAAATGCCGATGTGGGCGCCTTCACAGGTTTTCTCAAGGCCCCAGAAGTTGCTCACTGTACTTCACCCTGGTACAGGGTGTCAGCTTATTCTGACTGAGAATTATTTATGAAACATGGACGCTAGCCTACGTTAGTTCTGACACATGCTGTTAATACTGCCAATTGGCAGTCTATCAGATCTAGTCACACAAGGATGGAAAATGACATTTTGGAGCTTGATTTTGAATTGGGTAAAGAGCTTGTGTAGACAGCTTGTCACCATTCTGCTGTGATGAGCTGGCTGTATTTGCCAGAAAGTAACCTGCTTGCTTGATTTAAAAATGAACCTGTGCATTGGTCACAGTCCCCACCAGACCAGGTGTTCTTTGTGTTATTTTGGGAGCATGCATTCCCGTGGAGAAGGATTCTGCTGTGCGAGCAGAAGTAAGCCGCGAAGATCCCCGCAAAGCGTGCTGACATTTAATGCGCGGATTCAGGGCATGCTGCTGGGCACACAGCCCTAGTGCTTGGGAGCTGCAGGGGCTGTCCAGCTGCCTGTGTATGGTTTATGGCCGTGGCTCATCAGCTTTTCTGAATCAGTCCAAATCTTCAAATCTTTGACATTTCTCACTGCCTACTTAGCTTGGCTGAACTCAAACTGAGGGACATGTGGATGTCACTGCCGGATAGACTGCCAGTGAACATTCACTCAAGCCACAGTCTGGGAGCCCTGGTCTAGGGGTGCGCTGAGATGTAAGCGCCCCTGTCTGAGGATTTTGCACACATCTGATTGACTCTCTGATCTTTGTCCTTGTAAAACAAGGAAAGAGCGTGGGGAAACCTAGGGGCCATGGTATGAAGGCATGCTCTGTGAGGGCTCACAAACATAAAAAACTTGGGGCTCTTGTTCTGACACAGGTTGTGTTTGGAGAATTTGGAGATATACTGGGAAACCTCAGATGGGTGTATATCATAGAATCATGGAATATCCTGAGTTGGAAGGGACCCATACAGATCATCAAGTCCAACTCTTGGCTCCACAAAGAGCCAGTCAAGTCAGAACGTGGGACTGAGTGCATCCTCCAAATGCTTCTGGACCTCAGTCAAGCTCAGGGCTGTGACTGCTTCCCTGGGGAGCCTGTTAAGTGCCCAACCACCCTCTCAGTAAAGAACCTCTTCCTAATACCTGACCTAAACCTCCCCTATCACAGCTTCATGCTGTTCCCTCAGGTTCTATCACAGGTCACCAAAGAGAAGAGATTGGCACCTGCCCCTTCACTCCCACTCATCAGGAAGCCACAGACCATTATGAGGTCTCCCCTCAGCGCCCTCAACCCCAGGCTGAACAAACTAAGGGATTTCAGACTCTCCTCATAAGACTTCCCCTCCAGACCCTTCCCCACCCTTGTTGCCCTCCTCTGGACACTGTCCAATAGTTTTGTGTCTCTCTTGTCCTGTGGCACCCAAACCACACACAGTACCTGAGGTGAGGCCACCCCAGCACAGTGTAGAACAGGACAATCCCCTCCCTGGACCTGCTGGCCATGTCATGCTTGATGCACCCCAGGATACAGTTGGCCCTCCTGGCTGCCCGGGCACACTGCTGGCTCATGTTCAACTTGCTGTCGACCAGGATCCCCAAATCCCTCTCAGCATGGCTGGCTGCCAGTGTGTGTGCGTATGTATACATGTATATATAAATACATATATATATGCACCCACATCTATTATACATAAATATATCTATAATATACATGTGTGTGTGTGTATATGTATATGTGTATACACATGCTCAACTGTTCTCCAAAGTGTGTTTCTGGCAAGCACAGAATGGCTTAGTTTCTGCTGGAAATGCTGTTTCTGTTAAGGCTTTGTTAGTGAAGACAGAGCTTTCAGGGCCCTGAGCCCTTAGAGGATTGGCACAGTGTTGGAAGTTCCCACTGAGCTCTCGTCCTGCTTGTGTGCTCACTTTTCACGCTGTGAGGGCCCACGCCTGGCCCAGCATTTTCTTACTTGGTGGCTGTGGCACATACCCCACAGCACTTCAAAAGGCTCCAAGGTCACTAAATCAGCTGCAGTAGGCAACATGCTGAGAAGGACCCTAGCCTCTCTGAAGGTTTGGATGCTGCTCCTAGAGGCAAATGCCTGACAGTTCCTGTCACTCACAAGTTTTTAATTCAACCTGAGCCTTATCTGGAGACATTTTTTTTAGTTAACACACTAAGCTGAGGACAGTCAGGATCCCTTACAGCTTTTTTCTGGCTTTCCATGTATCAGTTTGGACTACAGACCCTCACTAGTCGGTTGGCACTGTTTGACAGGGAGTATCCACAGCAGCTGTTTTTGCCTAGTTACAGTAATTCCTCAGCTGCATTCTGCCCACAACCTCTTCAGGAATTCCTGGGCTGCACAAGTCTATTTTTAAGACACCATACTGGCAGCAGGTAAAGGTTATGGAAGGAAAGGCAATACTGCCTGTGTTTGCTAGGTCAGTTTCCAGTGTTTTGGTTTTGCCCATAGGCTGACATTTTGTAGTGAGCATTTTCCACCTTGTGAGCTGGGTTTTTCTTGCTATGTGTAATGCATAAGTCCACATTTGAGCGACTTCCCCATGTAGCCACCACCAGGGAGAACTATTCGGTAATCTCCTTCCACAAGCCCCTTCCCAGAGCTCACCCTGCCTGTCAGCGTGGGGGAGGAGGGCCCTGTCACCACATCACCCACCTTTGGCCCCTGTTGCAGTACTACCCACCGGCCCACTCAGAGGCTAAATTGTGGCATTTGGTGAAAGGTCACTGGCTCCAATTTCAGCCGGCGCCATCCAAGCGACTAGCATTTCAAATCGGTTAGGAGAGGTGTCACCTTTACGGCCCAGCGTGAGCCTTTATGCCAGTGGAAGTGCAAATAACCCCCAAGAGCTCTTGTGTAATCTTTACACTACAGGGCAAATCTTCCATGGATCTGTCAAATTGTGGTTTTTTAACCTTTCGTGCTGCTCCAATGCAGCTTACAGAGTGGTTCTCAGGCTTATGAAGAATCATCACACATTTCTGAAAAACTATGACTTCTCTCCTTGACGTCCCCCCAGATGGTACCTATATCGCATAATCATTGAGTTCAATCATTCAGGTTTTTATCTTTCAGTAGGATCACAGTGTTTATCAAAGTGTGAAGTTTTCATGCAACCTTGTGCCTTTATGGAAGTTTTACTTTCTTACTTCTCTTCTTGTACCATTGTTGGCTGCAATATGTCTGGAAAACTTGGGTGTAGAGACCGTGTACTTTATACAATGACTGTAAGTTAAGTTCTTATTGAAAGACGATTACTTGAGCAGCAGCTGAAAGTGTTGTGCTTTATACACACTACGAAGTGACCAGTACCTGTAAAAAGCATTTGGGGATTTTTCAGTTTAAAAAAAAAAAAAAGAAATTAAAAAAAAGGCAAATAGTGAACTTACTAGCTCTGAGAACACCCTTTGAACCACTAACTCCAAAACAAACTTTGCGTTAGAAGATTTGAACTTTGTCTTTTTGACCAGTGTAAAAGATCACTTGGAATCAACAGTTAAGATCTGCATGTGATGTTTTGACAAATGTCAGAAGCCACAGGCCAGCCCCCACCCCATTTTTTATTTGCTAAATTGATTTGGTATCCCAATGGTAATCTAACTCCATAGCAGAGAGTTTGCATTAGAAGCATTTCAGTACTACTGGTCAGGCTGACAACTGCTATGGTGATAAAATAATGTGCAGAATGTAATGGCTGTACTTTAAGGCAACAGATCTGTTTGCATGTATAAGGTGAAACCTGTCCCCTTCTTTTATTAATAGCACCATGGGCTATCCCAGAGCTCTCTACATATGTTGGAAGGAAGGTTTAGATTAGATATTAGGGGGAAGTTTTTTACAGAAAGAGTGGTGAGGTGCTGGAACAGGCTGCCCAGAGAAGTAGTGGATGCCCCGTCCCTGGAAGTGTTCAAGGCCAGGTTGGATGGGGCCCTGGGCAACCTTGTGTAGATCCAGGCCTGGAGGTTGGTGGCCCTGCCTGTGGCAGGGGGTTTGGAGCTCTATGATCCTTGGGGGCCCTTCCAATCCAGACCATTCCATGATTCTATGTTATATATATATTTTGAGGTTGTACGAATTCTGTTCAGAGATAGAAAATATCCTACCCTCGCAAAAAGGGGTCTGGAATGATTGCCCCGTGATGTGAATGGCACCGTATACTTTTAACTAGACCATAGTGGTAGAAAAGACAAAAAGAACTCTTTAACATCCCTTTCTCCATCCACCACTGCCTTAGACGAGGATGAGGTGCCAAATCTGCCTGTTGCTTCACCTGAGGAGCTCTGCTTGCCCGTCTTTCCTGCTCCTTAGAATCAGACTTGAAAAACATCATGTTCCTAACACCCGATTTGCACAGCTCAGCACATGGGATGCAAGCAGCACTGAACTGTGTCTGTCTTCTCGTCGCTGGTGCCATCAGTCTCTGAGCCATTTGCTTGAGGCTGATTTTGGAGTAGAAAACCTTGGCGTTCAAATCACTTTACAACTCTCAAGCAATATGTTGTTTGTAGATGAAGAGACACTAGAGGCAATGCTAAAGAAACACTAAAGATTAAAAAAGGAATGCAAAAGGGAAAGCAAAACTCTCTGCCTACAGCTGCAGTTTCCATTAACAACGATAACAACAAAAAAGCTATGCATACATTTTGTTGCTGAATGTTGTTTCTGTCTTCCTGGCATGGTCTTAGTGCAGCAATTTGGGTTAAATGAGCAATAGCAATGAAATTCAATGAACCTTTTCTTCTTTTACTCCAGATTTTCTTGCTTCACATGTGGACTTGCCATGTCTTCTGCTTACAAATAAGAGAGAGCCGATAAGTAAAGTAAAACAAGGGTGGAACATATAATTGTTCCTACTGCCTTATCTAATTGAGAAGATAGTGCTGTCATTAAAATCCACAATTCGAATGTTCCAGATAGCACATACCCAGTTCACTGACATTTCTGCCTACCTTCACATTAGCATCATGTGATCCAAGTGTACTCCTCGGCTGTGTAATTGCAAACTTGGACATACCTGTATTTACACAGTGCACTACAATAACCAAGCCGATGTAAAATTTCATTTTGGGAGTTCTGACACAGACATGCTTACATCTGATAAGCCTCATTTGTAAATTATGGAAGAGATAATTACTTTGTAACCAAACAAGCCACAGCTCACCGGCCCTACTCATTTGTGCAAGCCCTATAATATTACAAGTAGCTCAGACTAGGAACAAAGTCATTAAAATGGGATTGCAGCAGGCCAACCAGCAACATAAACCATCTCTAATAAATGCATGTCTAGATGCAGTCTGCACCTCCTGTTGATCCCTCTGGGATGTGCCATACGCCTTCAAAACCCTCCTCTGCAGAGGAGGCCAACAGGGGTGAACAAGCCAGGATTGAGCTGATGTGGGAAGGGAACTTCGCTGTCCAGAGTCTCAGTGTGGTTGGTGTTCTGATGCGTGGTTACTGATGCCCTGTGCCTTCATTTCTGGACCCTTGCAAATTGTGCAGTCTTCCTCGGCTATGCTGAGCTCGCTGCTGAGAGGCAGCTACAGGAAAGCAGTTTCCAGCTCAGCAGCTGGGGAGAGTTGTGCATTATAGCCTGTCTAGGGCACAATTAAAATACACTGCTAGATCTGCAGATGACTAATTTCAGTGTGTGGGGAGGGCAGGAGTGGTTGCTTAGGCTCCTTTCCTGCACCCTGGAGCCAGCCTGGGGTGCAGTTATTCTGAGCACGCCATCACATGGTCTCAGAAACTTCTTAATAACCGCAGAGCCGCGACGCAGCCAACAGCTTCGCCTCGGGATCTCAACGCAGCGAGAAAGCGCCTCGTTCAGCTGAGAGGACAGGAGCTCTGGTACCCAGCAAAAATGTCCGACAAAACCCCCTTTGAAACGGATATGCTGACACTCACGCGTTTCGTTATGGAGAAGGGACGCCGCGTTAAAGGAGCAACAGGGGAGCTGACACAGCTGCTCAACTCCATGCTGACTGCCATAAAGGCCATTTCCTCTGCAGTCAGAAAGGCAGGCCTTGCCCACATGTGAGTCCTACCTAGCGATACGGGGAGGAAGAGGAGGCAAGGGAGAGGACAGGGATTCATAATTATGTTGGAAGTGTCTTTTCTAAACTGAGTGGCATGAGGTCAGAGCCCAGACTATCAAGAGTGGGGAGTGGGAGATCTCTCTTTCTGTAGCATTTTAATATCGGGACCAAGATAGATGTTTAGACTGATTACTGTTCTTTAACAGTTTACTCTTAACGTGTAAGTCTGACCCTTTAATGCACTGTGCACCTCCTTATCCCTTGCAAACGTTGATATTGATCTATCTTTAAATCTACTGTGAATTTGCAGAATGTCACACCATGATATTTTTTAATGCATAAGATCACACTGTGATATTTTGTGCCAACACCCAAGCTGGGTGCTGAGCTGTGCAAATCAGGGCTTGGCTTATCTTGGGAAGCTGATGCTCTGCCTGACTGCAATATAAGTAACGGTCTAAAGCAACCGCCCTGCCAGAAACACCATATGCTGCCATGTACAAGTGCATTTCCCTTTCCTTCCTCAAGCAGTACGGGTTACAGGTGGGCAGCCTTCAAAGGCCCTGTATGAAAAACAAACTTAACAGTTTGACATCTAGTGGTTTAGAAAACAACAAAGACTTGCCTTAGCAAATCCTGGAATGAACCCCCTTCCTTGTTCCTCACTCAGCGCCATTCTTTGAAGGTTTATGCATCTGAAGCGGTTCAGAAAGCTGTAATGTCCTAATAAAACTGTGCATTTAAATGATGCATGTTTTGTTAGGTAATGAAATACATGCTTCCATACGTGCCTGTGCATGTACATATGCATACATGCATTAAAAAAGACAGGGAATATATTTGTGTAAGACAACATTTGTGATTTGTCCTTTGGGGTTTTTTTGTGTTTGGTTGTGAGGGCTTTTCCATGGAAACACCAAAATGCATGACACTCTGGTGGTTTTTGTGCTGTTGACTGTTTGATCAAAGACCTCAGTGATCTTTGCAGGTCATGAATCTAATACCTCATTACAATCACCCTCAGTTCACAGACACAGGCCAAAATACATAGAGATGATGTGAGACATAGCAGCATCAGGCTCCTATGCCCTAACCGTGAAACTGTGCTTTGTACTTCCTCAGGGAAGCTGATTCAGGCAAACAATTGCCTTTATCTCATTTTTAATGCAACCTCTGAAGTATTTAGTAAGCGGGGAGGATCTCTATTTGCTAGACTAGAGGTAGGCACAGGACCAGTGTGCTAGATGGATCCTCCTTTTGCAAGGAGTTTCAATGGGAAAATTCAGAAATATGTTTACTACTATATATCACATCATTAATCTATTGCGAAAATCAGGACAGTGAATGGAAACATCAAGCTAACTCAGCTGAGCATCACCAAATACAACTGGCCTTGGCTGTGAGATACAGTTCAGCATGAGGAATTATATGGGCATGTCTTTACAACTTCTGATTTTGGGGTGGTTGGGGACTGAGTTGATGTAGGTTAAAGGACTGTCATGGAGCTCAGAGCAGCCAGTGGCAGAAAACAATGAAGATCCTAACTGGCCCTTCTCCTTCCTCAAAAGATGCTACCAGCTGCTTTGTGGGGCTGCTCAGGAAGTCTGGCATCCACTGGCCTGGCTGTGGCCTCTTCTCCCGGACTGGAGAACATCCAAGCAAGAGAAAAATTACCCACACAAAGCCCCAAAATGATACCCTTTCTCTTTCTCATGTATGTTTTTATTTTTCAGCAGCACCAAGCGTCTCCCAATGCACCTTAGCAGTTTAATCAGAGATCAGAGGGGTGGGAAGATGACAGGAAGGAGCCACCCTGACTTTACCCCAAACCCCCCAAAAAATCCAGAATGTTGGTTTCCCTCAGGATTCTGCATGTTTTCTCTTTTCTTCAGGTTTGGTATAGCTGGAACTGTGAATGTGACAGGTGACGAAGTGAAGAAGCTGGACGTATTATCCAACTCCCTGGTGATTAATATGCTCCAGTCCTCCTACAGCACCTGCGTCCTGGTCACGGAGGAAAACAAGGAGGCCATCGTCACCCCGAAAGACAAGCGGGTCTGTGCCCCTCCTGCCTTCGCGGGGTTATCGGCTCAGGCAGCAGCAGGTGGCACTCTTGGTTCAAGTATGAAACCTGGGCCTGGCCCTCCCGCACCCCCCAAACCCAACCCTTCCCAGCGGAATTGAGAAAATTTGCGCCATTACGGCATTGTTTGGTTTAATAACTGTGGTGGATGGCATGGTTTCAACAGCTAAAGAAGCTGTGGAGGGTAAAGTTATTACTGAAGTTTTGTGAAAGGGGGAATAGTTATTCTGGAGCTTGCACTTACACCCCAGACCCCAGGTGTAAGTGTACTGTTAGATTCCCTGACCACCGGTGTAAGGGTTTTGGATTACATTAATATTTAGGGAAGACAAAACGAGACGAGAGGCTGGCAGAACCGGGGGTTATGTTACATGTCCAGAGGAAACACCTGACTGCTTCATCAGTCTTCCCTCAGGAGGGGATCCTATTGCAGCACGGTGCTGCTCATGCTGATGTAATCCACTCTTTCCCCAAGACGGTTTCTTTCTGCCTTCTTACCCTCCCTGCCTCACCTCACCTCACCTCACAGGCAAACTGCTCTGTTTGGAACAAAACATACTGAAACAAAAACTTGGGAAGATGCTTGTTTCCAGAATGAGTCACTGCTTTTGCTTGCAAGCAATTTCTTGCATTGCTTGGCAGCAGAGCACTGCTCCTTTCTGTCCTCAGATTTTGTGCTGTTGGAGCAGAAACGTGCCTTCTCCCATTTCTCTGGCACGCTCTGCAGGGAGTGAGTGTTGTGCTGCAGGGTCAGCTGCATCAGGCGCGCTTTGAGGGCTAAATGCAGTCTTAAAACCATGGCATTTGTCAAGTAAAAGGAAGTAATAGTGCAGGACTGCATGCTATTTAATGCTTCCCTTGCCATTTCTGTTTTAGGGAAAATATGTTGTGTGCTTTGACCCCCTTGATGGCTCATCCAATATAGACTGCTTGGCACCAATAGGAACAATATTTGCTATCTACAAAAAGGTAAGAGGATGAACGAAATGCACATGGCACGATTCCCTTGGTGAAATGTCTTGGGTATGTAGCTTGCTTGGTTTCTTTCCTAGGTTCTTTATGTGTCTTTGGGATCAACAGAGCCTTACAAAAAGTAGAAGAGGTAACGATTGACATTGGCATGTGCTAAAATGCTTCCTGAATTCCCAGAAATCCCAGAATCACAGAATGATAGGGGTTGAATGGGACCTTTGGAGATCAGATAGTCCCACACCCCCACCCCCTCCCTTGCTAAAGGAGGATCACCTCGAAAAGGAAGGGGACACTCAGTTAGGTGGCAGCACTTCCCTCCTCCAGACACACAGCAGGCACTTAATCCCAACTCACCGCCAAGTAGCTGTTGAGCTCCCTCGGAGATGCTTTCCTCACTGCAGGAGAGCTGAGGGGTGTCTCAGTGCCTATGAATCAAATACTGCGGTATTTGTCTTCCTGGATACTGGCTGGGGAGGGCTGATG
>VZTU01032176.1:90158-120733 GCA_013400835.1 Zapornia atra | reverse complement strand
GCCGGCGGGGCTCCCGGGGGCGGGCGGGAGCTGGAGATGCACACCATCAGCTCCAAGGTGTTTGGAGACATCCTGGACTTCGCCTACACGTCGCGCATCGTCGTGCGGCTGGAGAGCTTCCCGGAGCTCATGACGGCCGCCAAGTTCCTGTTGATGCGCTCTGTGATTGACATCTGCCAGGAGGTCATCAAGCAGTCCAATGTGCAGATCCTGGTGCCCCCTGCACGCCCCGACATTATGCTTTTCCGTCCAGGGGCTGCGGACCTCGGCTTCCCTCTTGACATGACCAACGGTGCCACTTTGGCACCCAATGGCAACGGCATCGCTGGTATGCCTGAAGATGAGGCCACGCGGGCTGCGCTCACTGCTGCACAGTCCTCCCTACCTGTCCTGCAGGGCGTGGACCGCCTGCCCATGGTGGCAGGACCTCTGTCCCCACCACTGCTGGCCTCACCTTTCCAGAACGTGGCTGCTAGTGCCCCCACTTTAGGCACCAAGAGGGGCAGAGGGCGACCCCGCAAAGCCAATCTCTTGGACTCCATGATGTTTGGTACCCCAGGGGGCCTGCGAGAGGCTGGTATCCTGCCTTGTGGCCTCTGTGGGAAAGTATTTACGGATGCTAATCGTCTTCGTCAGCATGAGGCTCAACATGGGGTGACAAGCTTGCAGCTGGGTTACATAGACATCCCACCCCCAAGACTGGGTGAAAATGGTGTTCCTGGTCAGGATGACCCCGATGCACCCCGAAAAAGAAGCAGGACGAGGAAACAGGTGGCCTGTGAGATCTGTGGCAAGATTTTTCGGGATGTGTACCACCTGAATCGGCACAAGCTGTCACACTCTGGCGAGAAGCCTTACTCTTGTCCGGTGTGTGGCTTACGGTTCAAGCGGAAAGACAGGATGTCCTATCATGTTCGATCTCACGACGGATCTGTGGGAAAGCCCTACATCTGCCAGAGCTGCGGAAAAGGCTTTTCCAGGTAAGAGAGCAGTTATAAGGACCGTAAGACACAAATGGAGACCTAGGAAGTTGTCTTTCCTGTCCCTTGGGAAGCAAGAACAATTTGTACTTAGGGTAGTTGTTCCCATTTTTAAAATGTCTCGAGAAAGGAGACTTCCATCATTTCTTCTGGGACCGCTGTTCTACAGTCTCTTGAAAGGGTTTAAAAGTAATTAAGACATAGAACTGGCAGTCAGCTGGCTTCTGGGTAACATTCCCAGCTTTGTCCTAGGCTCGGTGTATGCGTGTCCTTGGGCAAATCAGTTAGTCTCTCCCTCAAATGACTCTTCTGTGAAATGAGTATTGAAATAATTACCTACCTCACATAAGTGTCTTGAGACTACTGATTTGTAGGTAGTTTGAAGGTGCTGTTGAAGTGCAAAATATTAATACATCTCAAGATTATTTTTCTCGTATCCATTTTAAATTTTCTTTTTCTTAACTTCCCTTCATTTCTCTTAGTTCGTAATGTTTTTTATCACCCAAATGTGAAGGAAGAGGTGAGATTTCAAAGGCTGCAGCATCAAGTATCTTTTAATACATGATCTTTGTGTCCTTTGGGTTTACATCCTTCTGAAGGGGATCCTGTTTCTGCCCTGCAACATACGTAAGATCTGTGCATTTAATGTTGCTGATTTTTTGTTGTCGCTGTTTGTGGGAGTTAATTTAATAAGTAGTTTGATACACGTAGTCGTGTTAGTGGTATCTTATAGTGCTAGTTAATGAATTTGAAACTGTTTCGGAGGTTTGACGCTCGCTTTGAGACTAGAAGTAGTGGGGGGAGGGGGATGCCTACACTTTGTGTTACTTTTGTAGCAGCAGCGATTTTCTGCAGCAGTCGATTTGCTCTACCAGGAGGGAAGGGATCAAGATCCAAAAGCAAATCAAAAGGCTATTAGGGCTAGAATTGTCCCAGCTATATAAACGTGCTCCTCCTAGCTCTGTTTTTGATAGAGGGACTTTTTGTTACTGGCATAAATTAAGAAAATCTAGACTCTTTTTTAAATCAGCAATAATTAGGGCTGCATCTTAGTAAGGATAGCAAATTTAGCGATGGGAAGTTATAAAATAAAAATTTTATCTGAAGCTAGATGCAAAAGTATGTTTCTTACAGTGCTACCTGCAATCATCTGCAAACTTTTATTGCTTTTATTCACACGTGAAGATTTCTGCTGTTGCTGTCTGAAAGCTTTTTGTCAACAAGGGAAAGTGAAAGATACATGTTGAGTTCTCGTTTTTCCCAGTAAGTTAATGTGAACAGACAGGAATGCTGTTAAGAAAATAACCACCACAGATGTCTGCACATCTTTGTAAAATCAAAGTATGAATGAAACGTAGAGACTCTTTCTTTAAGTTTCAGTATCCAGCCGTAGGAGCAGCCAGAGGAAGTTGGAAGCACCATGTCTAATTTTAGTATCCTTTCGTTCATCCAGCAGCGCAGCACGTGAGGTTGCTAGGCTTGAGGTACCTAGAAGGACCCCAACCAGTCTTTCCGGTTACTCTGCTCCAGCCCCCTTGCTGGAGCATCAGGTTTAACAGCCTGACTGCAAACTTCAGTCTATTTTCTGTCCTCAGTGTGTGAATTCCATCCCGCGCCCTCTCATTGGCGCAGCTGGAAAGTTGGGGGAGGAGAGGGTGGAGAACTTGTTTCCAAGCAGTTTTGGCCTCATACAATGAAAAGCTTTATTCCCAATAGGAGAAACTCCCGCCAGGAAAATCTGCAGCTATTCAGTTCTCTCTTCTTCAAAGTAGGCTTTACTGATTGTCAAGAATGGTCAAACTTTTTTTTTTTTTTTAGTAATAATTTGCTCTTCCATTGCACCTTCTAGTTGGGACTTTCAGAGCACTTTATTTGTATGAAAGCAGTCTCCCCACCAAGCTGTGAGTTAGGGCAGTATATTTTTTGGTCTTGCCCATGAAAAAAATGTGTCACAGCAGCAGAGTTTAGAGTCGGTCTTTTTGCACAGAGGTGCCTAAAGTTGGCTTTTTACATCCATGTTTGGGACATGAACCAAAAGGTTTCAAATTCAGCAACTGTAAATCAAAGTGCCCTGATTGTCAAGATCTAAATAGGATTTTGGAAGGGGGCATGCAGGCTTGAAAATTGTAGCTTGTATTTCCTGTTTTCTCTGATCATGCAGTCATAATTTCTTCCTGAGAAAATGCTGCCTTTCTAGCAAGTTGCAGAGGGTACTTATCAAGGTAGAGTCCCAGTTGTTGGTGATCTGGCTCTTGGAAAGTTAAATATCACTACATTTGTAATAGAGCCACCACTGGGATCTTACCTTTGCTTTGGTTGGTTTTTTTGGTTTTTTTTCTGTTAAAATTGTAAGTTTCTTTTTAGTATTTTTTTTAAGTGTGCTTATGTGTATTTTCTTTTAAGGCCAGACCACTTGAATGGACACATCAAACAGGTGCATACCTCAGAGAGACCTCACAAGTGTCAGGTAGGAGATGGAGGGGGTTAGACTGATCTATGGGTAATCTTTGCCATTGCATTTACGTGCACAGACATTTATGAACTATCAGTAAAAATCCCTTGTATGCGAATTGGGATAAATATTTGTAAGTAACAACGTTCAAGAGTGACAGCTGCTTTACATCCCTCCCAGCCCCTTGTGTCATCTACAGCTTTGGTCATCCTGCCTCCCTCCCCTTCTACCAGATGTTTTTCCCCATTGCTCTACCCCAGTCTCACCCTGGATCTCTTACCCAGTCACCTTGTCCCTGGGCTTAGAGTCAACATCACAGATGATTTCTTCCACCACCACCATTTTTTAAATTGAGGTTGGTGCCAACTGGAGGCTCCAATGCAAACCTAACTTTTTTAGAAGTATTTCAAATAAAATTGGTAAATTATCAGAACTTGCTAAGGTACTTTTTAAAATTTTTTTTTTTAATCACATAGCCTTCAGAACATTGCACTGAGCAAAATTGGAAGCTTTTTTTTTTTAATCCCAGGGAGAATACAGATAAAGCATCACAGTGTCCTTTGCATTACAGTGTCTTAATGGTGTATATAGTTTTTTACAGCTAGTAGGTGATTCATTAAGGCTTGAAAGATTAAATCAAGGAAGATATTCTGTCATTTGTTTGTGGAGAGATATAAAAGGTGCCTGGAATTTTTAAGTAAAACCAAAGTTGAGAGCTAGCTTCCACTAGCACCCACTGCCGTCACAGAGTTGTTGGGCAAACTTCTAAATCATTTGTTGGGCTAACAGTCTCTATGTTTGGTCTCTGAAGAAGGTTTTAGAGTATTGTTTAGTTAAAGATAATTATAATTTTCTTTGAAGAAGGTGAAGTTAGAGGATTTTTTCTTCTAACATTTTTAACCACATCATGCACCCAGTCAGTCCTACGTGACTGCTGCTTCCTGATCTGTGTTTTTTCCCCATCTCTTCACACACCTCTCCTATGTTGCCTCCAAATTGTGAGAGTTTTGAAATATTTTACAACTTCAAAAATCCAGTGAACAGTTATTCAGACATATAGAGCCATCTAAGGGTTTCTGTTGACCTTCATATGATCTGTGGAAGCCCAGTACCTTTGAAAGACAAGCCATGGAGGCTTCACATCGATTCAACTGCATAACCTATATAAAGCCTTAGATTGGTATAGGCTTATTAATATGACTGTGGGGTTACAGATTTATATAAATTGGAAAATTCCACACTAATAAGAAAGACTCACAATTTGGGGATACCAAGGGGTCTGGGTGAAGGAACTGAAAATAATTACCTATTTTTTCCATAAGCATGTATTTGTGTGCAAGCACAACATAAACAGGAACTAACTCATGAGTTCTTTGCCAGTTGGTCAAGGTTACTGAATGAGCACAGTTTATGAATAATGTTGATAGACATGAATTGTCATTTCCCAACTGATACTGATAAATTTTAAAATAGTTTTCTGATTAAAAATAGTGAATATAAACTGTATGTGTGAATCAGAGGATACACTAAGAGCAAGAAAGTGAAGAAATATGGAAGCTGAGATTGTATGGCCAAGCTCAAATCCATCTCCTTGCACTCCTGTGTTTTGTGATGGCAGTTTCTAAGAGCAGTCTTTTTCATTGTCTGTTGTTTGAAGTGCCATAATACTGCATGCACTCTTCAGTCAAAAGGTGTAGGCTATGGGTTACAAGCATCAGGAGAGAGTTGAGGTCATTCAGGCTTGGCCTCTTGAGTTTTGTCTGCTTAACCCTGCAAAAGTTAATTTTTGATGAACCTTAAGATGTAGAAAATTTGTTAAAAGAGCTGTGGTGTGTCTTTGCAAAAAATACTTCATAATATCCTGTCAGATTTAGAAAGTCTTCTTAAATATAAACACACCTAGTATACATGGAACAAACCATGGAAAGGATGCTATCACACTGAAAATTTGTTTCAAATCTGAAAGCTCATACAAAAAATTCATAAAGTTCTCATAACCCATTAATGCTTCTGTTCCATGATGTGTATCTAAGCACAGAATCTGGCCACTAAGAAGGAAAAATAGCTTAATAATGGCATGTTGTTTTCCCATTTTCCATTCTCTATTTCCATTGGTTTTGTTTGGTAAATTAGCTCCCCATGAGAGTAGCCTGAACAGCACTGGACATGCTTTTTGAATCTGTTGAGTTCCTATTGAAAATTCCTGTTATTGTCATGCTCTGTTTATGTTTACTGCAAAAGAGAAATACTCTGTCAGTAAACAGAAAAGCTTTCCAGAACCTTCTAACATAATGGCATTCTTGGAAGCGGTGCTCTTGTTATGATTTATACAGAATTCACTGGCCATTTACCTCAGCCCTTACATCTCTTGGCACATCAGGGGATAGCTGATGTTCTGTTGCTATTGCAATTATGGACCAAAAGAAAAGTGTGAAAGTGTCAACCCCACATCAGAATAAATACAAAGAAACTATGAGAAGCAGGACAATTGAACTGCAACAGCTATAGTTTTCAGTTCTCAGCATATAATCCTGCATTCAGGCCCCTGAAATAACAGCTGTGCTTCACAGATCTTTGAAAAACTGTCCTAACTTCCAGCACCTGTAGCCAGACAGAGACCTGATTCCAGCTTTTTCATTACTGTTAAAGAGACTCAGATTAGGGAAGGTCTCCACAGACTCAAAGCAGCTGAGAAGTCAGATCCAAGGAGTTCTTTTGGTGTCCAGACAAGACACTAAATGGTGCTTTGGATATTTTTCCCTGGATTGTTGCACTTGTGATTTTTTTTTTTAAATTTTATTTCTCAATTTTTAAAAAAAATTTGACAGTTGAGTTCTGGATGTAGGAGAATGGGGTAAGTCAGTTTTCTGGCCATAATGGGATAGCTTAGTTTGCTAACTTGTTATGGGAAGGACTGAAGCTGGGTTGTTGGCTTTGGGGTGTGAATGGTAGGGAAGTTAGGCTGCAGTTTGGGATCTGAAATGGTGATCTGAAAATCTGTGGACACAAAACAATGATGGGAGAAAACAGAAGTTTGCTCCTTCTCAGAGACAAGAGACAGGTTGTTCTGTCAATTTAAATAAAGACAAAAATGCAGGTTAAAGCACAACTTTTGACAAAGAACAATATCTATTTATTTAAGTAAACCTAAAATTGGCATCCCAAATCCAGTGCTTTTCCCATTGATTTCAATGCAGAATGAGTTTCTTCCTGTCCTAATTTCTCTTACTTCCTGCCTATTAGCAGGAAAATGGCAGCCACCATGGAATAAGCTCAGAGACATCCACATCCATAGAAAAGTTGAAACTTCAAGAGGTATTTCTTAAACAATGTTTTTTAAACTTTATATATATTCTTTTTGATCTATTTATATAGCTGTACAATGTTTAATAGGAAAGCACTGGAGTTTTCTTCTATGATTAACAATTAATGATAAATACTTAGCACTCATTTAGCACTTTACATCTTTTGTAAAATAAAGCTTTTTTTTTCTCTATACCTTTTATAAATATTAACTATTTGAATATTAACTTTGGGTTTTTCTTTAAGCCTAGTCCTGTCTCCCATTGTTATGATTCAGCTAAACTGGTTCTTGCTTTCTCCACTGGACTTAATTTTTTATTTTTAAGCTTCTTTGCAGATAATGTTTACTATATACCTTATCCAAAGGTGAACTTTGCACAACTCAGCAGCAAGAGTGAAAAATCAAACACAGAAATGATTATATTGCCTTTCCCTAAGCTTTTGTCTTGCTAAGTTCAGTATGGGACAGCTACAGTTTTACTTCTGGCACCCCTGTATTTATGTGGTTTCTCTCTGGTCTGCTTCATCAACTAATGCACCCCCAATGCCTTTGTACAGATGCTTACTGAGGCTCAGTGTTTTTAGACTTATCAATGATGGATCTCTTGGTGTCATCTTTGATTGTTTAGTTGTGTATCCAACAGATTGATTAGTATCAGTTCTAGAATCCTGCCTAAAAGGAGTGTTTACATCTAAGAACATTTTAGTAAGTGAAAGGTGCACCTGTTTTGCTCAGTGCTGTGTACTGAGATTTCAAATTAAGAGAAATCTTTCAGCTTCAAGGATTTGCCTCTTCACTGCTTGTAATTTATGACCATTTGTCTGGTGAGTTTAGTTAAACTGTGTATAACTCAGAAATCCAGATAATTTTACCTTTGTCTTGTTAAGTTTTTTTAAGTTCATTAAGTCCTGATTCTCTGAGGTGCTAAGTCTTGTGCTTGCTACAGGGCAGCCTCAGCCCTATGGGAGTTTACCATGCTGAAGCATCTCATAGGATTGAATATGTGTAACAGCTGTTGAAATTGATAGGTGCTTTTTAGCTGCCTTCAATGTTTTTTGGATTAAGCTCTTGATTAACTGCATTACATAAAATTATATGGGTTATCTGCTTCTTTAATTGACTTGAATTTATAATTTTGTAATTTTACTGGGATTGCTATTTTAACAAGTCTGCCTCTGTTAAAACAGTTGTTTATTTACACACTGGTACTTGAAAAGACAGAATATATCCAGCTGCCAAGTCACTTAATAGACTTATAGTATCTTTTAGCAGGTTCTGGTTATACATCTTAAAACTGCATTCTTTTAATGTAAAGGTGGTATAAACAAAACACTGTGCACTCCTGAATGTCACTGTTGCCTGCTGGTCATTCTAGTGTATGTTTTCATTTGTTTTTCCTCTCGCACTTGTGAGCAATGGTTTCAGACTGTATCTTTAATAACTTGTATAGTGTGTTGTTGGTGATTTATTTTCCTTCACGTTAGAGGTGGAGCAAGTCTTTCAGAACTGGCAGGCTCTTGCAGTAGGCTGTATGCATGTATGCCTGCCAATTGCTATGATTTTAAAAATGGTCTGGGAAATGGGCTGGTAGAATCAATATTATGCCAAATCCAGCTTGTTTCACAGTAGAAAGTGGAATATGATACCTTGATCAGGGGTAAGTTCTAAACAGATAAGTGTCATGCAGTTATTTTGATACCTGCTCAGTTCTGAGGCTTCACTTCTACAATTTGTCTGCACTGCTGTTGTGGATACCAGGATGGCTCTTCTACTGTCTTTGTCATATTCTCATCCTAGCCAGTTCTCTGATGCTTTGTTTGTATGTCTTCATACTCCAAAGGGATTCTGTGTACTGAAGTTAGATTGATCAGATCACAGAGTAAAATTGAGGAAGATAACAGAGGGGATATTGTGAGTGGTCTAGAGTGAGCGTAATGACTCAGTGAAATGGCAGAACTTACTGTAAATGGAATTAAGTGGTTTGTGCTATTTCGTTTATTAAATATTGCTAGGAGTTCAGTATCTTCATCTTCAGAGAGGAACTAAGGCCTTACAACTCCATCTTGGTTTATGTTTTGCTGTCTGTAGTGTGTTGGTGCTGTTTTCTTGCTTTCTTAATTCTTCCGAGTAGTAACATCACACCTTGTGCAGTAGAAAAATGGCTCATGCATCATGTCATTCATGTGTTTGCACAGGGTGTAAGGTATTTTCTCTAAAGAATGCTAAATATATTCAACAATATGAGTGCTTTTAGCAGAGTTGATGAGTCACATGGTTCTCATTATACCTGCAGACTTGTAATGCTTCCTTTGCCACTCGTGACCGGCTGCGCTCACACCTAGCATGTCATGAAGACAAAGTTCCATGCCAGGTGTGTGGGAAGTACTTGCGAGCAGCATACATGGCAGATCATTTGAAGAAGCATAGTGAAGGACCAAGCAATTTCTGCACTATCTGTAACCGAGGTAATGAAGAAACTCTTTCTTTATTTCAGTGGGATGGGACAACACTCGAGGGGAGCTGCAAGGCTACGTGACTCTGCCCTGCAACAGGAGGAGCTTATATACTATATATGTGTACATATTCTTTGGTTTTCTTAATGAATACTTAACCTTGAAACTGATGGAGCTCTAGGTCTGGCCTTTTTACATTACTGATAGTTCCTGAAGAAACCAATTAGTCTGAAGCTAATTGTTTCTAGACATTTGTAAGAATTTTCTTTGCTAAATAGCCATATTCCTATAAAATAACCATGGTATGTTGCCTTGCTTCTATTCACCATACACTTTTTTTCTATATCTGGTTAGCCTTGAGTCCTTGCATTCATTTTGAAAGAAGAATCTTTGAAGTACACACCAAGTTGAATATTATACACTGTACATAAAAAAAAACCCCAAAACTTACATATGTTATCAGTTTCGCTTAACCTCCTGGTGCAGCAGTAGAGTCAAGCTGCTTCTCCCTCTTAACTCGAGAAATTGCTTTGTAACAATGTACATCTCTCAAATTTTGTGAAGAGCAGTAGAAATGTGCTTTTCCTTTACTTGTACATACAGGTTTTCATACAATCATAGAATATCTTGAGTTGGAAGGGGCCCATAAAGATCTTTGAGTCCACCTTGCTGCTTGCAGGGCTACTTAAAGCTCTAAACCAAATGACTAAGAGATTTTGAAGCTTTTTAGATCTGTCTGTGATACTCTTCAATTGGAGAGAGTTGTATATCTAGGCTTTGTGGGATGTAAGGCAAGCTGGAAAAAGAATTTTTACTTACTGGTGTCTTTATTCGGAATGATTAATACACAACTTCAAAAATATATTGTAGGTTTACACAGGTGTGCATACCTAGTAAGTGTAGGAAGAGCTTGCTGCTTTGTTTTGAGATCTTGTTTTTTCTGATGAATCAGATTTTCATTGTGTGTGTTCCCTTTTGTAATTTAAGAGAAGTGAAATCTTCTGTATTTAATGTGAGTATTGTACAGGGAGTCAGTGAGCAGTGAGAGACACTGCATTGCAAAGGAGGTATTTCCAGTGGCTGAGAACCGTCTGTTAGGTTCTGAAATGATGGTAAGAGTTTGAGTGGAAAAGGCATCTGGATTGACAGTCTTCAGATTCTGAATCTCTACTAGGTGGATGATACAAAAAGCCTGGCCTCCTTTTCACTTGAAGGCCTGTCTTCTGAAGAGGTGCTTAAACTTGTCCTCATTCTTTCTGTGGTAAAATGGAAGATGCTATCTGAGATCCAGGTGCTGTCCTGCTCTCTCGCAGTTGAACGTGTTGCCAGACAGAAAATCATATGGGTTGGGAGCAATTGTCTTGTTTCCAAGATTTGTAAGCTTGAGTTTCAACTTAACTACCACTGGATGTCACTGCAGCTCTTTTGAAATTCAGCCAGCGAGACAAAGGCAGGTCCAGCATTCAAACAATGAAATGACTAAATGGTTTATTCACATTTTACAGGTTTAAATGTACAGTGGAAATTTAAATAAAAGACACACTTCGCTGTAGAAGGATAGGGAACCTGTTGTGCAGCTAACTAGAAGCAACTGTTTTCTTCTCACAGTTTGTGTATTTCATGTGCTGTCAGAATTGAGTCTGCTGTGAATTTCAGTTTACATCAGCACTTAGAAAATGTCATTGATCTGCTGAATTTTTGTTAAATATCTACCCAGTGTTAAAATTCATAGGAAAGGGAAGTTGCAGGCTGGATATGTCAAACAACTATGTTATGAACTCATTGTTATATGTTGTGAATTTTGCTTATAGATTTATGATCCATGACAGCACAATTTTTAATCCATTGTGTTCTAGAATCAAATTATAATGTTAATTGTTTTAAACAGATACATCTTAAATTATAGGGTCTGGCAAGATGAAGTGTAATGGAAAATTTCTGGATTAGGAGCATGTATTTGATGGACATTGGTGCAGTCAGAAGCAACACACCATCCCCCCAGCTGCAGTTGTGCCGTGGCTGTGGTGCTTGTGCAGTGGGATTTAGTTTTATTCTTCCCTCAGCTAATGTGCTGGTGTATTTTTTAATTGGAACTTAGCAAGTTCTGGATAGAGTAGTTGTCAGGCTCTGGATATAGTAATTGTTGAGAAAGAATGCTCAGGCTGCTTGTAGAGAGAATTTTGGATGTTGGCCCAACAAAAAAAAAAGGAAAAACAAAAAAAAAAGTGGATGAAAAGGTGACTCTTACACAGCTGAACATACCCTGGTGTTAGCAGCAGAGCTTGGAATCCCTCAGGGCTTTTCTGTGGAACTTAATCGAGTGGTCTCATGTTCTTTTAAAGGTTTCATGGATTTAGGAGGTAGAGAACTCAGTACCCGACTGAAAGCAGTAGCCACTGGTTTGCCACATCATGCTGATTTCATTTCGTTATTTAGTTTACAAAACAACAGTATGATGTCCAAAAATTACCATCTGTGACTACATGTTTTTTTCCAGGTTATTGTCTTACTTAGGGTCTTTAAGCTTTGAATAATTACAGAAGCAATTAAATCTTCTTAAATCAGGGAAGCTGTAAAATACTTTTTTCCTGGGATCTTCTGTTTGTTGGTGCTTTGTGGGGTTTTTTTGTTTTGTTTTAAGAATTAATCTGAAATGTGCTTACAAAAACTAATCCTCAATCCTCACTTTTAAAACCAAATTTTCTTTAATCAGTTTAAATAAAAAAGACCAGCTCCTTCTTCATTGCATAATCTGTTACCATCCTTAGGAACTTCACTTGTTTGTGTGGGCTTTTTCAAATTTAAAAAGAATTTAAGAGAATTTAAAAGAATTTAAGAGATTAATGACTTTGGGAAGTCTAGAACCGGTTTCAGACACATATATGCCTTGTTTATTTCATAGAAGTCAAATTAGAAGAATAAATGTTCCAGTTCCAAGTTAGATGGATTTTTTTTAAAGTAAGATGAATTCTTCTATGTTTCATGGTGACAGAGTTGATTAAAAGCAAGACAGATTCTCCAGATGTTCCAAATCAACTCAAATTAGAATTTTTTAAAAAGGAGCGATTATTACTGTTGTCTGTCTCCTTATAGATGTTATCTAAGAGATCAAGGGATAGGTCCCATTTATATAAAGCAGATAATTTCCTCTCTGTGCATGTTTTTAATGTTGGTTCCTCTGGTACGAAGAAATAATCTGCTCTGCATAGCTGAGAGGTGTATGGGTAAAGCAGTAAATACATTCCTTCTTTGAAAAATGTATCCTCTGCATTAGCCTGAGTTTCTTTTTGAAGAGACTTCCACAAGTACAGGATTATTGTTTATGAATCCCCCATCTTCCTAGCACGGGCATTCATAATTAAGGTCTGATGGGGAAGGAAAAAACAAAAGAAGAAAAATGAGGCCAGTGCTAAGTGCTTCAGAAAGAAAATAGGATAAAAGCAAAAAAGTAAAAATCTCGCTTTAAACATTTTCCTGTGAAGCAGTTGGCATTCTTACTGCTTTGATGGAAGTTGATGACTCACATGTTTGTCTGCCAAGTGCATAAAGGGGAGCAAACACACTTTGCAGGCAGTTTGCATTATATAAAACATTGTACTCTGCTAATAGAATTGCAGAGTTCACCAAAAAATACTGTATAGCAGAGATTACAACTTCAGATTTTCCTATGTCACTTCTATAGAAAAAACCCTGAATGCATGTAGGTAGTCCTTCATTACTGGTTGGCAGTGAGATTTTGATGCATTGCTACATGAAGAGGCTCATCTCAGCATGCATGTGGTATTAGACACATGTATGAAATAAGGGAGGTAGCTTGTAGTTGGAAGTACCGTCATTATATCTGTACATGGGGTCCTTTTCTTTACCAGTCAAACACTGTTTCTTTCCATGTCTACACTGAATTTTTGGTATTTGGAAAAATACATTCTCTTGTGGCTCAGTGAGAGATTTAGAACAGCATTTTGGGACTCAGGGTAGGTCTTGCACTATTTCAGAGGATAATATCCTTGCCTTAATTCTCCGGATGACTTGGCCTAGGTGATTCTGCTCCAGTATATTTTGAGGGTTGTATGTTCTTGGTTTCTTTAGTCATGATGTGTCTGCTTTTCTGTACTTTTACCTTCAACTCAGGAGCCTGCAGTAACTCCCTCTTACATTGTCAGCAACCTGCCTTTTCCCCTCCAGCAGGTTGCTGTGGAGTTCTGTCTTGCTTTGCAGGTCCTGTATATATAATTCTTAATAACCCCTGAATATTCTTTGATCCTGGCTTTGAAGAAGAGTCTGTGTAGAGGGATATTCTGTTGGGTAGGCACAGGGAATTCTGGTCTAAAGCCATGTTCATTATTAAATTCAGCACCTGAATTCAGCTGCTGTCAGAAAATTCACCCCAGAGAGGTATGCCAGTAGTGGTTTTGCATCCTTCCTGAGATACTGTATATCATCAAATGTAAATGAAGTTATATCATTATAAAAATGGCTTTACTGGAGTATATCCATTGATACTTGTTTGTATGAAAGTTCTTGTGAGGGCTTGTGCTGTAAATTCTGTATTGGTTAAAAAAACCCTTTAGGTCTTGAGTTTTCTCTATCCAGAAAGGGAAGCTGGAACTCATGTGATGATGAAACTTGTGTTGTGTTCTCAGTTGTTACAGGAAAATGTTTCTAACATGAAAGTGCCATAATATCCTGTTGAAAATAGAAAATGAAGATGCTTGTTGATAGGCTTACCTGTGTAGGAAGTCATTAAAACTCTGTCCTTGTGCCTTATATATAGTCCAAAATGTACTAATTGCAAATCTTGCTCAAACTAATTTTAAAAACATTGCAAAATATATGTGGGGTAATTTATTGCATTAAAGGAAAAGGCCTTATTTGTGAGACTTCATAAACAATTCAAAAGAGCACATGCACAAATGTAAAAAACCTGTTTTGTTCAGAAATCAGTTGTTTGAAATAAGTTTTTAATTTCAGTGTCTTGGGCTTACTGATCAGAGCCAACAGGAACACTGACATTTCATTTTAATTTTTTTAACTGCAGACACAGTGAGTTTTAGTATGTTTTTACAACTCAGAATGAGCTGAATGGGGGAAATGTTTTTCAGAAACTACTACAGAACAAAGTTGGATACCTTAAAAACTCAGTAGTTTTAGCATTCTGCCTTCCAGGAGTCTCTATAAATGCTAGAAACTGAATGGGAAAGCACACTAAGTATTGAAGAGGGGTGTTACTAAATGACATTCCTTCAAATCATAGCAGCATAAAATAAACTAATTTTCATTATCTTCCACAGTGTTACTAGATTATTTTCAAATTATTTTAAATTTTATTTTTAATTGAAATAAATAAAGTAACACAAAAATGGCAAAGAGGCACAGGTGCCTTTTTGTATCAAGTCTCTTTTGCCTGTTTTTTTTTTGAAAGCTTCATGTCATCTGCTAGGTTTGCTTACATAAGATTTCTTTCTCAAAAAGGGTGTTCTTTCATCATGACTTCCAAAAAATAAATGAAGTCTAATGAAAGGTATGCTCTGCATTTTTTGCCTGATGATGTTTAGGTATCCTACTTGAGCATGTTGCATGTAACCAGAAATCAAGCTAGTATAATTGCAACTTTGTAATAAGGAGAAGGAACAAGAGAAAGATTGAAAGAGCAGGGAAGGCAGATGTGTGTCTTTGCTGGTGGCAGGATCTCATCTCCTTTTATCTTGTTTAGGTTTCTCCTCTGCCTCCTACTTAAAGGTCCATGTTAAAACCCACCACGGTGTTCCCCTTCCCCAGGTCTCCAGGCACCAGGAGTCCATCCCGAATGGGGGAGCAGCATTCCACTGCGTCAGGACCTATGGCATCAAAGGCAAGAGACTCGCTGCTCTGCACTGTGCTGCTCTGTGCAGAACTTTGTGTTGTGGGATGCTGGGCTGGGCATGAGGAAGGGGAGGGAGTAAGTACAGGGAAAATACTGGAGAAAAGCGTAGGGAGATGCAGAGAAATCACAGAGCATCGCATAGTGTGGTAGCATCTGTCCTTCGATAGCTGACTTAAGTCTAGGGGAAGGACATGGACATGTAAGGGTACATGAATTTTTGGCAGCTTCTTTGATTTTGGAGATTGAAAAAGGCACTTTAGTTCATCTTGACCATCTTCTTAGGAGCAGTCAGTCTTTGAATTTTGCCTGAGGGGTACAGACCATTGACAGTTCCTTAGTGCCACTACACTTGAATCTCGTGTCAGTCAGACAGTGCTTCTGATTTCTGGTGAAGGAAGAGGGAGCTGCAGAATGCAGTGCATAAAGATTCTGGAGTGGTGTGGTGAAAGCAGTATTCATCCTCAGAGTGATGAGGAGCCATGTAGCTGTCTGCAGATGAACTTTTAAATGCTGATGTTGGGGAGGAGAGGTAGAGGGTGATACTACTACTGCTTCTCTGTTTGTTTGTTTGTTTTAACCTGCATTTAACTTCTGGAAAAAAAAAAGAAAAAAGATAGTATTATAAGAATAGCTAAGGAGTATTTAACTTCAGATATATAAAGCTGTGTGTTAATCTGTGTAGAGTTGCTTGCTTTCTGCTTCTTGGTTTGAGCTGTCGGTATTCCGGGTAGAGCTAAAACATCAGAAAGTTGTTTGAAACTATGGGTGTCCCAAAAAGTTGTGTTTTTTTCTTGCCCAGGAGAACACAGCAGGCTGGGTTAATCAAAGTCTGTGCCAGTGGAAGGCTACAGTGGTGTAATTTTTTTCAGTTGAAGTCCTGATAGAGTTACTACAGAAGCCCTTTGGGTTTGGGTGGTATGCTGACTTAACAAGAGATTTACTCCAGCTCAGTGGTGTATTGGTTTCATGCATATCCTGTTTGGTTTGTAATGCTGAGTCCAGAGCAAATCTGTCTTTTGGGTTGTGCCAAGTAGTTCTTTGGTGTTTTAGAGTTAATAGTAGATACAGCTTTTCTGTATTCAGAGACTTGCCTAGGGAGTACGGCTGGGTTTCCCACGCTCATTCATACGCGCTGAGCAAAAAAGTGTGGACAAACTTTCTTGGCATACTGCCAGAGGAGAATGGGGAACACTCCAAACATACCAATGGCTTTGCCAGGATATGTATCCAAATGACTTAAAATAGTGTCCCTAACCTCTCTCCTGTTTCACACTACAGCATTTGAAGATGAAACGGTTTTAGATTATGAAGTTCACATCTAAAGGCATTTTACTTGTTAAAAAGAAAAGAGTTCCTTGAGACAAAATGAAATGCACTTCTTAGATTGCAGTAGCTTGCTGCTGTTTTGTTGAGTATTTCTAGTTCTCTTCACATCTTGCTGTAGGTTGTTATACTTTATTAGGTTTCTAGGCTCTCCCTCTAAAGTATCAGCAATATTTCAGAAGTGTGGGAGTGACTTGTACAGTTAAAAACTCATCATTAGGTCCATCCTTTTGTAGTGCCTGAGGTATAAATGTCGTGAGGCATCTTTGGGATTAAAAAATTGTTGCGTAAACCAGAGGCCCATTATCATGACAAATCCATAATAAAAGCCTGGGTGTTGCTCTGATACAAACCCAGGGGTTTGTAAAGAGGACTCATGGTCAAGGGCTTTAGAATATGAGGGATTGTGATGTCAAGTGTGCGTCATTCTGTCGTGACAGGCATTAATGAAATCAAGTGGTAATCAGTATCTGTTTGAATGCATGTTACATCATTTTTTGGGGAGATAAGATTCTGAAAACTCCTCTCTTTTCTTTTTCCCATAGAAGGCCAGAAATGTTCACATTCGGACCCGATTGAGAGTTCTGATTCATATGGAGACCTCTCTGACACCAGTGACCTCAAGACTCCTGAGAAACAGAGCACCAATGGGTCCTTCTCGTGTGACATGGCAGTCAGCAAAAACAAAATGGAGACGGAAGGAGAGAAGAAGTACCCTTGCCCTGAATGTGGCAGCTTTTTCAGATCAAAGTCTTATCTGAACAAACACATACAGAAAGTTCACGTCAGGGCCCTTGGTGGCCCTCTGGGGGACCTCGGTCCTGCTCTAGGATCCCCCTTTTCACCCCAACAGAACATGTCTCTCCTGGAGTCATTTGGGTTTCAGATCGTCCAGTCAGCATTTGCATCATCCCTAGTGGATCCAGAGGTCGACCAGCAACCAATGGGGCCAGAGGGAAAATGAGATCAGTTTGATCTTAACAAAGCGAAGCAGCAGTCTGGCTATAATGATAAGATGCTGTGAATGAAAGAGGAAATAATGAAATTTGGTTCTATAGCTGAGAATTTTTTACTCATTTTAGCTTCCCTCTTTGTCTCATGCCCTACCCCCACCTTTCAACCTTCACTGAAGAGAGGAAGAAAATGCTTCTTAGCTGATAAATTACAGAAGATGGTGACCTTGAGTAGGAGACATGGCCTGAAACACCAAATGGAGCTTTAGAGACTGCTGCCGGTGTTCTGTCATGGTCTAGAATAAAAAAAGTTGCCAGTATGGATCTGGGAATTAGACAGTCCTAGTGACTGAGGCATCCGGGAAGCTACAGCTACAGGGAGCTATCCTTTCGTTCTCTCTCTATTCCCCACCTTCCCTAACCTACCCCAGAAAAACAGTAAGTTTTAAAACAGACCCATTATCGACCCATTATTGAATATAACTTTAAGTAAAATGCCCCAGTACCTAGCAGGTTACAATGCAGTTGTCCTTTTAAAAACACAAAAAATTAAAGAAGGTGAGAATTTGAACCCCTTCTGCCATTTGTGAGGCTGTGAGTGCTACAGCAGGACTGAACTGCTGAGAAAAATCACCATTCAGAACAGGTTGGTTTTATTACTTCTAACCATTAAACTTGCTGTCAGGTTTTTAATTCTCTATTATTGTTATTATTATTTTAGGACCTGTTGTAGTGAATTGCTACTGAAAAGCCAGTTTAAGGCGACACAGAGCACTCTTAAAGCAGCAGTCACATTAGGGTTAGTATTAATTTTTTTTTAGATGTACCATAATTAATAACTTGGCTAGTTGGTTGGTTTAAGTCTATGAAAGAAATAGTTTTATGAAAAAAAAAAAAAGAAAAAAAAAAAGGAAGGGGAAAATACCATTGAGTCTGGTTGACTGGTGCTCATTTTTCATGTGGGGACCTAGGGTATAATCACGATCAGCTATCGGGTTAACACTATGTACCACTGACTTGTTTAGTGTGAATAAACCCAGGGGTTCACAGAGTGATTTTGGTTTAATTGGATTGGACTCTATTAAAGAAGTTAGTATGTTACTTTGCATCCCCTCGTTTTGTCTGGTTTTTGAGCAATTTAGCCACCTGTCCAAAAGGTGTGCAAATGAGAACCAGTAAATAAGACATTAATCCCTCTCTACACTGTACTGTATTCTCAGTGACCTGGGGTTTTTGGCAGGAGAGTCGAGCTCTCCTGATCTGCCTCTAGTCAGGTTTGCAAAAGCCAGTCTTATTCCTTTCTTTTTTCCAAAGAAGAAGGGTTTATACTATAAGAGATGGGAATTGTGAACAGTGTATCTCTGGAAAAGAATTGATTACAAAATGCAAAGAAGCTGGACCCCAGGCTGTTGGAGGTTCCATTTAATCTGAAAATACCACTTGTGCAGAAAAAATGCCTGTTCTTGGCCCTCCCTTTCCTCCCATGTAACTTGTCAAGGTCTTTATGCACCAAAACCAGGTATAATTGTTTAACACAGGGTTAGGAGTTAGGAATACTCTGAGTTATAATTATGGTTCTGCTGTTGATGCTCAAGGTCACATAGGACAGCTCACTGAATTTATTCCTTAATTTCCTATCCGTGTGGAGTTTTCTCTACATCACAATTATTGTGAAGGTTAATGAGCAAAGGTTTAAGCAGTGATTGGGTAAACATTATGTGCTGAATGCTTCTAGAGAGGCCACCCTGAAGATCCCAGGTCCCACACCAAACTTGCATTCTGTGAAACAATAGCTGTCCATCATTAATACAGTGCTGGAGCAGGGTAGGTCACCTCAGACCAGGACTTGATCCTCTGCGGGAGATGGGGCTGTACTAAATGTGAACATAGCCACAAACTGCTGTTGCACCACAACTTGCTTTGCCTGGTGCTCCTAATTCAAACCCTGCAGCTAATGCAGAACTGAAATAAGACACATTCCTGGTTTGTTTCTATCTTAGAATTATAGAGCCTTTTGTAAGTATATGGATTTTGGAATGATCTAAATTCTACAGACTTAGAAGCCCCAGCTTCTCTCTTTTAAGAAGCTACTTTTTGTACTTGCTCTCAAGTATTATAAACCAAGGATGAATAATCAATGGCTTTCTCTTTATAGCACCAGCACTTTCTAAATTGAGAGCATATTGCAGTGGACTTGATGTTTTGCTATTAATCTGTGTTGGGAGACCAAAGGACATGTTCTTCTCCATTCATCTTCTCCCAGAATCCTTGGAATAGGTACGAGTCTCATTTAAAAGGAAAAAAAATCAAATCAAAAACCAGCAAACCAACTCACCTTCACACTAAAGCTTCATGGAATTGATACTGCTGTACTGGTAAGCTTAGCTGACAAGTAGGAACAGGACATTTTGGAAAGGTAACAAAACACTTCACAATGCCTTACAAATCTAGACCATGATGAGACAGCCTTGTAAGCTGCCAAGCAAGTCCAGATACAGCAGGCTTTCTAGCCAGCATATCAGTTCATTGGGATTAGCAAATACAACTGCATTCTGATTTACTAATAGCTTCCTGATTTACAGGAAAATTTCTGTTGATTTGAGGCTGGATTCTGGAAGATACAAGAAGTTTGTGTCCTTGATATTCCTCTATGCACTCAAAGAGGGTGCACTAGTCACAAAATTCAACTCCAAAAGTCAAGTCCAGAACATAGGATATTTTCATCCTACATTTAGCACCACTGACTTTAGTGTTACTAGTGGGTTGGATTTTGGCCATGTGTATCAGAATTTAATTCTGAACAGTACAGAATTTGACCTGATGAAATAAATTAAAAGCCTTGAACTAAAAAGGAGGAACCCTTTGAAAACACTAACTCTGCATTTTGCTTGTCAAAGAAAATGCTTACTAAGTTGTCATGAATACACTGAATGAAAGCTACTTACTTCTCAGTCTAGTGGACAGGGAAACAATTAGGCAGGAAGTTAACAACCCTGAAATTGCAGTTCTAGATCATCCCAGTGTAAATGGGAGGGATTTGCACCACCACGAGACTGGTGCAGACTAGTGCCAGCAGTATGTTGGGCAGACCTTTAGTAGTGGTGTATTTTCAGAGCTGCTTTGAGGGCACATTGTTCTGTTACAGGCAGTGGTTTATTCCACATGCAGATTCACTATATTCTGTATTTTGGGAAGTGTCTGCTTCTCACGGATTGGAAGACAGATCCAAACAGAAAATTCAACCCTGAGCTGCAACCTCACTGAACCTGTTTCTAATACATTTTTTTACTGGCATATCAATGATGTATAAATGATAATTCTCATTTTGGGCCAGCCCTCTTTTCCTTGTTTTCTTCTTTGGTGGGACCACAATCCATTGTTTGAGTCAGTGCACTTCTCTGCCAAGGAAACTTGCATTCATACAGACTTTGCTAATTTAGTATTTCTTTGTATCATAGTATTTCTTAAACCCCTCAACTGAGGCTCAGACCCTTGTGTATTAGGTATGATGAAAGCATCTTCAACCATATAATCTAAACATTAAAGAGAGACAAGAAAGTAATCAGTGTTTATACGTGAATGGGTGAATAAAAACCAAGGACTCAAAACCGCTTGCATGCGTGCTTTTAAGTGTTGTGTTGAATGTAGGGGCACAGACTTCCCATCAGGCTGCTTCTGTTGCCTGAAATAATGTCTCTTCATGTACTGTTAATCCACAGGAAACACGAGGTAGAGCAATGTCATGTGAATTTATTCCATACTGAGTTAAGTGACGTTACCTTGCATTTGTCACGTGCTAGATGTGTGCAGACAGGCTTACTAGTGTGGCTCACCTGATGCATGGTAATGTGGTGCCTGTGAGCACTCCCATCGTAAGTGATTTGCCCATGATGACATGGGAAATTGATAGCAGAACCAGAAATTGAACACANATTGTTTTGTTTGTTTTTTAAAACCTAGAACTATAAGATGGTGTGGAGTTGGTCTTCCTACCAACCTTTTGAATAACTGCAAATGCCCAGTCACAATTTTAGACCTGTTTGAGTGCCAGTGACTTAGGGAATATTTGTTATTTCCCACTTATTCCCTGAAATTATTGTTCCTCCCTGAACTGCTGTCAGCAGTAAGGAATGACTTGAATAGAAGAGCTGTGTAACTGAATGTCTATCTAACTCAACTAATTGAATTGATAGTATGAAAGCTAACCTAGATTTTGTAGGCTCTGTTGTAACTTTAATGTCTTGTTTTTTCACTAAATCTTTGTTCCTAGAAATCAGTATCTGAACTTACGTCTTGAGTCTGGAGTGGGGTACCACTTTCAGCTTTAAGGTTTTTTTTTAAGGTGCTTGCTTGAGGAAGTAGATGCCAAAGTAAACTTCAGAGGAACTCCAGACTTCAGTGTTGGAAGAACGAATGGAGAGCGAGAGCTCTCTTTGGGTTTCATGAGAGATAAATGGACAAAGTGAAAAACAGCTACCAAAATGTTAAGTAATGAAACAGGAAAAGCTTTTCTTTATCACCCACAAAAATGGCATTTTCAGTTCTTCAGTGTGGCAGAAACTCTGAGAGCAAGTGCCAAACAAAACCATGGAATGTGTTGGCTTTTTCAGTGTTACGAATACACCTTAGCAACATTATGAACATGTTAATGTAAATTAAGCCACCTTTGTACCATTCACCTTTTGCTTGGGCAGAGTACGTGAGTTTTAATTGAATAGAACACAAGCTCACAGTGAATCTCTGAGCTGAGGCTCTCAGTTCCACCCTGAGCAACAAAGCAAAAGAGCAAAGAGGGAAAAAAATAGCATAGGAAAACTTAAAAGGGAATACAGATTCTGGAAGATTCCTGTGTCCCCTGAGGGAGTCCTGATTTTTATCCTGAACATCATTTTCAAAACAAGATCCTTCAACTGTTGTGAATGAGCCTTTGGGAACAGATTTGGCCTTCAGCCCAGTCTGCTGCTCCTCCGTGTGGCTGTAAGAAGGCAGCTTGTTCTGGAGCGCTGAGCCTGAGCCCCGAAGGGAGGCAGTGCTCCTGGGCTGCAGTCTGAAGCCGCCTTTACTCTTGCAGAGTCAGCAGCAACAACATGGGCACAATGTCCTCCTGCCTGCTCCCTTGGCACCCTCTGCTCAGTCCTGTGCCAGTGTGTGTACCTACGTACATGTGCACAGCTCTGTAAAGAATGGTTAGCTGTAAAACCACACAACTGTTTGGCTAAAAAGGTAAAAAAAATCCCCAAACTTAAAAATAGTTATGTGACAAAACTGCAAAGGGGTGCAGAACAGGAGCAGGAACCCTGGCTGTCAGGGGTTGTGGTGATGGCTGGAATGGTTAAAGCATGTTAGTAAAAAACCCACAGTTGTTTCTCTGTGGTAGCAGATAATGACTGGCTGAGTAAAGACTTAACACCTTGTGTCATCTCTAGCCTCTTCCTGCCTTTTGTTCCCAGCTATAAAATGAGATGCTAACCCTTGGATAAGAACACTTCAGGATTTGATTGATGTGTCAAATCATGCCAGACGATTGGGCTGCTGAACTCTGCTACAGGTGTTTGGCCTGGCTGGCTTCAGGCATGATGCAAAGTTAAACATTGGGCCACGTTTTTCCCAAACGGTGAAATATTTCACTTCATTTTAATACTGCCTGGCATTACTGATCTGCTCTCAGGGTTTATGCAAATGAAGCTTTTTCCTGGGTGGCCTCTACAATTTTGGAGAACTGGAAGTGCTGAGATGTGCTGAAGGAAGGAGGTAACTGGTGTCTCACTGATGTTCCAGTGACTCCCTCACAGCTCCTAGGTTCCGTGTTGACCGTAGGGTCACTTCATACACCCACTGGCAGCCATAAATGCTCTTGAGCTTCCTGCAGTCCCATAGTGAGCTTGGGTAAGTGTTTTTATGATAAATCAGTCTCATGCTTGCTAATAGCTTTTGGGTTCCTGTGTCTACAAACTGGTGCCTTCTCCAGGCGATTTTTACATGCCCTCTGCAAAGCTGTCAGACTGACTGCCGGCTCTCAAATACTGTCAACCAAGTCTTGCTCTTGGGCTAAGAATTTCTCTTCAGTACTGTTGTAATCTGAAAGTTTGCTGCAATTACTGCAAATACACAGTGTAAGAGAGAAAATAAAAGGCTGTTGTAGAGCGAACAACTGAAACATGAGTGTGGGATGCGCCAGGACAACTGACATTTTACCCTGGCTGCACTCCGCATGGAAGAGACAGTGCCTTGGAAGGGAAGGAGCAGAAAAGTTTGCCATTGGCTCTGATGAATCCCAATCCTGCTTCTACTGAAGTTGTTGGGAATCCTCCCATTATCTTCAGTAAGAGCAAGAAAGGATCTTAGGTGAGGATGGATGACTCTTTCCCTACTTGAATGAAGTCTCTTGCCTATTTATGGGCCTGCTTCTATTGAAACCGAGCCTGTTTTAGCCTTTTTGGGTTCTTAGGGACCTGTTTGTATAAAGCAACTTACCTACCTATCTTTTTTTTTTTCTATTGTGTGTATTTTTTGTATGTTCTGTTGAAAGGTGAAGCCTCTGTAGAAGGGGATACAAAAAAATGATTTTTAAATAGTAATAAACCAAAAGAGAATTAAACTCTGCAGGCTGCATGCATTCATTTCCTGGAGATGGAGAGTAGAGACCATGAGTGCCCAGAGAGACAGCCTGTATTTCTCACATCTCAAAACCTTGCTCTTCTCAAAGACAGTTCTTGTCTTTACCCATCTCCACAGCTCTCTATGGAAACCCGTAGTGTCACGAGCAGGTTGCAACACAATGTATCAGGGTGGCCTTACCTCCACTAGAAGGTTTTGGCATAAGTGGATGGAGTAACAAGTATCTGTGTGAAATTTGGTATTGTCCTCATTGAATACCTTGAAAGCAGTGAAAATAAAAATGAGACAGGATATATGAATATATTTTTGCAGTGGTTCTGACCTGCCTTCCTCAGGTGCTACATCATCAGTCAGTCCACTGTATTCTAAAGAAGTGAAGTATGAAGTGAAACGTTACTAAGCCTTTGTTCCTTCCTGCTCTTTTTGCCTCTGTGGTGCTACCAGTTTGAGCCCTAAGAATAGCAAACTCAAGACCAAAATAACAACAGAGGTTTGTCCTCTTCTGTAAACATACTTAAGGAACCGAGGCTTTGCATTTGTCAATAGACATAAGAAGGTCCACATGCATATATGCATCATGAAAAGGGCTATCTATACAGGCCTATGGCATGTGTGCAGTCCCAAGAGAAAATAAAGAAGGTTGCCTTTCTACACAGGAGAGAAAGGGGAACTTCCCAAAATAAACAGCTCCTCCCACAGCCTTCAGGCAAACACCTGTGGAGCCAGAGGTCTTTTGTAGTACCTATGTGCCCATGGTTTATCTGCTTTCAGGTTAGCTAGGAAAAGAAAATCCAGCGGTGAGAGCTCTGCATCATAAATGTCTGTGAACTCTGCACTTTTATGAGAAAACACTTGTAGCTCTACTGAAAGGTTTGGGGTTTCTGCTTCTCTGCTCACATGTTGAATTACAAAAAGAGCCATTACAAAATGGGGCTCAGCTGTTATGTCGACAACTCCAATCCCAGTCCCCAGACAGGTAAGAATATATATGTTTGGGGTTTTTTCTGTGTACAAGTTAGAACCTTGCTGCATTTCTATTGGTATGGGATATGGCTTGCTTATAATGAGTAGTTGTGCTATTTAGATGTGGAGTATTTTCCACAGGAACTAGAAGTTTTGTCTAGTTAAGCACAACTCTGTAACCTTATGCTTTCTGCAATGGAATCCAACTCTTACTTCAATAATATTCCATCGTTATTGAAGCTTAAATAGCAGAACTGTAGGCTGTTACTTCTGTTTGACTGTGCAATCAGCTGCTGTGGTTAGTGGAAGATAGGTAGAAAGACATTTAATAGTACTGTCCAGTTCATTGGCAGTTAATTTGAGCAGATACCAGAACAGAATCCTTTAGTCCCATTGCCTCAAATCCCCAGATGTTTTGGGGATGCCTTTTCCATGTTTCTCATGTGACGTTAAACCATTATTTTTAGATGGACGTTTTCTAACAAGAATGGACGTTGACTTATCTGACTGCTGAGCTCTGCTAGTTAGTGCAGTGGATTAAGAAACAGGAAAGCTACAAAGGTACTTTTATGCCTTAAAAAAACCCAACCACCACCACCTTTTTTTCTTCCTGTATCAATGCTTATTTATGCTTTTTACCTAAGTCAGCACCATACACACATAGAACTTTATCTTCAGACCTTCCACACATACCCTTTTTCACAATTCCTTCCCCTTGAATACCATTTTCTAAGGTGTGTATTGCACAACTGAAGCTTTCAAAGCACTTTGCAGACATTTAATCTTTCCTGCCTCTGTGGTAGGAGCAGTCTTACTGAGGGAAACTGAGGCAGGAGCTTGCCTGAGACCAAACAACAACGTGGTAAAGAATTTAGAGTAAGGTTCCTGTTCTTGACTCAGGCTTGGGTGTTCTCTGAGTAGATCATGGTACCTCTCAAAATAACTTCCCTTCCTCTGCCCTTAAAAATGCATGTTCTGTTTGTTGTCAATGGCAGGAAAAAACCCAAACCAGTGCCAAGTGGAGGCTGAAACATCTATAGACAGATTCCTAACAACATGGCTATGGCTTTCTGGGAGCTTGCTAGGAGATACAGCCATTGCATAGCAGGTAAAAGTGGTGCCTGTGGTCCAGATACTGACTTAGGACTGCTCCAGCAGAGGAAAGAGTTAAGGGCCATGATCCAAGCAGAGTCCTTCACAACAGTCAGAATGGGCCAGTGCAGACACAAATGTCTATGGGCAGTTGGGCCCATTAAACCACCCTGAGAACTGTGGGAAGGCACTGGGCAGTTTGTGACAAAAAGGACAAAGAAGCGTTGCTGTTAGAGAGGACTCGGTGTGTGAAATTTCTTAAGTCAGTGACTGCTGAGAGTACTTAGTGCTAATCTCTTAATGCTAGGAAAGTGTAGCTGCAGTGCTTCTCCCCCAGTAAACAATAGGACCAGATTGCCCTCCTGAGGCCTCTATCCTTTTATTGCAGCCCACACAGAGAGCTCATCTGAGAAGGCTCTTTGAGTTAGTAGAGCAAACTCTCTGAACCAGTCTGAACCAGTTCAAATATCACATATGGTTGTTTTGCTTCTGCAGACTTCCTTGTTAGTCCTTGGAGGCTGTGGCTGGCATTTACTTAGCAATAGCTCATGCTGTCAGATTGAAGGGGGAGGGGAAGCCTCTCCTTGGAACATGTCAGCAGGGGGATGCACCCGTGCGATCAGATGTTTCTCTCTGTCCCCCCACAGCGACTCCTTTGTAGTGACTGACTGTCTCTGTCTTGATTTTTGGTTATACTCAGCTCAGTTTCATAAAATCAACATCAGATGCTTTTGTTGCAGCCCCGATGGCTGGGTGGGGGGGGTGGTTTGGGTGGGTTTTTTCTTCTTCAGAGTGTTTCTAGGTTAGGAATAAAATGTATTTGTTTCTGATTCCTCTATTACTGCTTATAGAAAGCCTTTTACAGGTGAAACCAGCAGTTATTTTCATGATCCAGACAGGGGCAACAAAGGAAAAACCTGATTTTGCTGAAGTTGCAAGTCCTTAATAGTGTTTAGTCACATTTGATGCTTAAACCTTTTTAAGCTTTAAAGGCAGAAATTCTGTTCATGGTGGATGAGGCCTGGGAGTGGATCTCTGGCATTGCAAGTTATGAAGGCAGCAGAAAAGAGTTTAGAAAAAACAGACTTGAGGAAAAATTTTGCTTAGAAAGAAGGGGAAGTTTCAGGAACATGACATATGCCCTGCTACAAGGAGGGCAATGGTCAACTTTTTCCATTTTAAGCAACCCCATGTTAATTTGGCAAGGAAAGAATACTTAGATGAGAAAAATTGCTTAGTGCCTTATTTAGTGAGATTAATAAAGTGTGATAGTTCTTTCATAGGAGGTTAGATGAACTTTTGTCCAGGAAGATCTGAACATATTTCACTGTGCCCAGGGAAGGAGGGTGGGTTTGATGACTTCTTGTGGAGTCCTTCCGGAGCTGAACATCTGTGGTTGGCTCCCTTTGCACAGCATGCTGTGCTGTACCTTAGTGTCTGTGTATTTTCTGCTTTAAGAAAACTCTCCATACACTTTGATTTTTTTCCATAGGTGAGAAGTAGAACAAACAAACAAGAAAGAGCAGTTGACAGACAGCAGAGAGAAAAAGCAGACATTGTTCATTCTGGAGTCTGTATAAAGTAAACAGCAGAAAGGTACCAGCTCACAGCTGAAACCGTTTCATACTGAGCTTAGGGAGGACACTTAAAGTCCCTCCTTCTTAAAAATAGCATATATATTGTCATGTGCAGTGTTTGGGGATGTGTGTATATACCTTGCACATAAACTATGTGAGGGTGTAGTTGCAGAGCTACTAGCTTGTGTACAGTTTAGGTAGCTCCTTAGCCTTAGGAAATAATGTAAGGTTTAATCTCTAGAAGTGTAGCAAGAAGAGCAAACCTTTTCCCAAACAGCAGAAAGAGCAATTGATTCTGCCTTTGACAGCTGCCACCTGGCATCCTATTAAACTTAACTCTGTGAAACTGCCAGGCAGAAATCTTTCCTCCTCCTGGAGGAAGCTGGAGATGAAAGTAAAAAAATCATGCTTCAAAGTCAGTCATGGAAAAGACTTTGATCTTTACCATTAATATGAGAGCTTTTGTGCTTCTCCCAGATTCTCCATTATCCTTCTGTGGACTAGAAACTCAAATTGTTTGCTGGAACTTGGCTGGGTGTAGTGAGAAGTGCAAATTTATCCTGTTACATAACAGGAGAGAGAGCTGGGAAGGACTGAGATTTGTTTCTAGAGAGATTACTGCCCAGCCCGCAGTTCTTGGATCAGTATGTACAGGAGGAGGTGATTTCTGTGCTAAATGGCAAGGAAGTGTTAGTCTCATGAAATGACCTAAAAGAAATTAATTGTACAGGTTGGCAGCCATCTGCACACTGTTTTGGCCAGATTCTGCCTCTGGATGTATGTGTGGCCCTGCAGTTTCTGACTGAATGGAACTTGTCCCATAAAATCTCTTACCAAGAGCTATTGCAAACAGAAGGCCTGATTTAATAGCCCTTAGTAAAAATTCTTATTTACTCCAGTTAGCCTTGGCTTCACAGAGGGTAACTGGAGAGCATGAGGAACACAGTAACTGGGTGTCTGTGCAGACAATGAGCATAATGTCATAACGCAGACATCTTAGCTGGGGGTGTTAGTCAGGACTGACACACATGGTTTTGGTTCATTTACAGCCTGGCTGCAGTTTTTTAATCTGACATTATTAAACTATATCTACTGTAGTGTTAAATCATATTGTTAAAGCAGACACAAGTGCTAAGGTGTGGCAACTGGCAGAGAGCAACACACAATTTTATATGAATTTTAGGTGAAGCCATTTTATGGGGTGAAATCACACAGATTCTAGACCTTTATTACTGCAAAGCTAAAAACTGCTCATTGGTTACACACACTGTTCACACCACACTGATTGGTTAGTGATTACAAGAAGTTCTGATAAACCTATCTTATAGCTAAATATCCTTAGTTTATCTTTGATGCCTAAAAGTATCCACACACCTGCTGCTTTGACCCTCTTGTTATGGTTGGTTCTTACCCTGTTCCGTTACTCCCAAATCCCTTCCCATAACTGCTTCTTGGTTTAGGGCAGCCTGTACCCCTATCATCAAGGCCTCTGTGATTTGAGAATGTGATTATTAGGATCCTCTCAGCATGAGTAACTTCTCCTTTTTCATGGGAACAGAAGAATATTGTCAGGGTCTAAATCTTGGGAGAAGAGAGCTAGGCCACTGGCAGGCCTGCTGTCCTCTCCAACACTAAGGTTTATGGTTTTACGTTCAGTGGCAGTGCTGCTTAATTGACTTATTTTCCTCATTCCCCCTCTGTCAGGCTGGCACATCTGGGTTCTTGTGGCTCAGCTGCAGACTGAATGCAGCAGGCAACTTGGCTGTAAAGGGTTAAAGTGTGCATGACCTGCTAAGAGAAGGGCAAAAGTTGGGCTGGATCAGCACCTGTAGCTGGTGCTGGATTGGGAGTGGAAGGGAAGGACCATTGCTCCAGCCAGCACTGCCCCAAAAACTGACTCATTGAACACTGAATACAACATACAGCTTCCTGGCACAGAAATACTTCTCACGTGTTCAGTGTTTTCAAAGCACTTTAAAAGAAGGGAACTTCCCTGTGCTTCTCTAAGAAGGAAGATTTGATTGTAGCTCATGGAACAGAAAGGAAGGGAACACGCAAAGAAGCGCAGCAGACAGATTGGCCAAGGTCAGGAGGAGCTCTGTGGGAAAGCCAGAAATAGCACCTTGTGCTGCAGGCCTGTGCCTTGGCTACAGCCCCGTCACTTGGCCCTGGCCACCTTTGAGAGCTCATTGTCCAACAGGAGCAAGTATTCAGCTGCTTGTTTTTCACTGGTGTAAAATAGAAACCTCGCTGATGGCTCTAGCTGCTTGTGCAGCGTCGCTGGCAGTGCAGCAATCTGAATGCCTCTGCCGGTTTGGAAACAAGGATCTGTTGTCATCCATTCGAAATGTCTGCAGAGGCTCTATCACGGTGGCTGGGTGCCTGCAATATAATTACTGTAAAGCATTTTTTGGATGTTTACCTTGGGTTTTTTATAACCAGGCACAGCTCTTAAGAGTGTGTGGAGACAAAAGAAAGCAATCGATTACCAGGGTTGAGAATGTAAACCTTTACTGTGGAGGTTCTTGGTGGCATGTGCCCCCCTCCCGCAGGGTCTCCATAGAGCTCAGGGAACCCAAAGGAAGAAGCAGGGGAGAGGGGCTTAGTCCTTCGTGGTAGTTCTCTAGGGGAGAGAGGCATTTCAGGTCCCTGAAGACAAACGCTTTCCCTGCCACAATCAGCAGTTCAAGCCTAGTTCCCTGTCAGGAATTGCGTCCCAAGAATGTCCCGCGGCTGTAGCAGACAGGCCCGGAGCTGCGCTTTGGAAACGTGTCCCACGTTCCTCCCAAGCCAAACGGCCCCCGCGGTACTGAGCACCCATCGCTGCGCCCGGTCCCTCTGCGGCCACGGCAGAGCAGCGGCAGGTTCCTGGCAACCCCAACCCGAGCCCTGCCCCGCGGAGGCCGCCCCTTTCCCTTCCGATGCTCCTCGACGAGGCCGGGAGCCGCCGGGGGGCGGGCGGCGGCAGCGTTAGGACCCGGCGGCGGCCACGGGGCG
>VZTU01032176.1:50971-89657 GCA_013400835.1 Zapornia atra | reverse complement strand
CGGCGGTGGGGGGCTTCGGGGGAGGGGGAAGCGGGGAGCCGAGACCGCGGCGATCCCCGACCGCGGCGATCCCCGCGCTGACGGTTCGGTACCCTCCAGCAGTCGCGGAGGATCACAACAGCTGTAGAAACCCGGACGGCGACGCCGCGCCCTGGTGCTACATCCGAGGCACCGCTGGGGTCCCGGAACGGAGACCCTGCGACATCGCCCAGTGCTCAGGTAGGAGCTACCGCCGCCGGCCCCCCTTCCCCTCCTGGGGCTTTGCCCTCCCCGCCCTGCTTCCTGCTGCCGGGGGCCGGGTTTGGCAGTAGGGTGGGGTCCCCCTGCACACAAACAAGCCGGGCCTATGGCTGCGCCCGCTGCTCTCCCCCAAGAACAGCGTGTACCCGCGGGTTGCCTGGAGCGTTCCCCTGTGTGTGCACATCTGCCTCACAGCTGTGCCGTGCTCCGCCCCTGGAGCTTTTGCGTTAGTGCCTGAAAAGGCCTGTGCGCGGCCTTGCGGTCGGCCCGGCCCGGCCCCCTTGCGAGTCGCTATGGGGCTCTCCTGGCAGTGTCGCGGGGGAGGGCTGAGGTCTGGGGGTCTGGGAGCTGGGGAAATGTTGGTAGGCCGTTACTGTAGGGCATGTTACTGCCGTCTGAACAAGTGTCCTGCTGCTAAATGAGTACCAGGGTGAATTTGGGTACAGGTGGGAGGAAGAACTTGGAGAGAAAATGAGAACTGAAGGGACAACAGTTAAACAGAAAATCCCAAACACTGGATTCCTCCTGGATAGTCAGGATGGGAAACGGTTTGCTAAGAGAAAAGCTGTAGCAGGAGCCAGTTTCAGGGAGAGGAGATTCTGTATTGACTGAGGCCAGAGTAACTACTTGGAGTTTTTTAACCATCTACTTAATTTTTGAGCCCCTCAAGATTTATGCACTCCACTGGCCCCCATGATTGCTGTCCTTGCATGGAAACACTTTGCCCCTTCAATTTGCTTCTCTGTTGCCTGCTTTTCCTTAAAAATAAAGCAAAATAAATGTTTTGCTCCCAAGATCCTTACTCAAAGCAGTCATGTGGCTTTCGGATTGGGACAGTTACCTGACCTATCAGCCTGTATGCTAATTGCATGTTTAAGGGTTTTATCACAGAGCAGGAACCCTTTTATTGTAGCCATGTCCTGCAGCTCCCCTCAGGTCAGCTTCTCTGGCCAACCCTTCGAAAAGTAACTGCAGCACAGGAGGCCCAATGTCCCGTTTCTGACTCCCCTTCTGTACTTCCATTTCACATTCCACTGGGGACTCAAAATGGCTGCAGATAGAAAATCCACAGAGTTACTGCCAGCTGTGGGGTGAGAGCCAGGGCCTCGGGTGGAGAGAGTTTTCAGGTGTGGATGCATACTGTGCTTGGTGTTTCCAAAAAAGCATGCTGCTTGCTTTAGGACAGGTAACAGATACATACCATGCACTCTCACAGCTGTACTTACACTAGTCAGTGGCTGTGCTGCTTGAAGGGTTGCTCTGACTTAGCCTGTCCATCATGCTAAAGGAGTTTGCTACACCGCTGGGAACAGGGGCTGGGTAAGAAGAATGTCCCCAGGTTGTTCTCTCACCAGCTGGACTCTCCTTCCGTCAAACCTTCCTGTGTCAGGGAGATTGAGGCAGAAGGGAGATAAATAGTCTCCTGGGAGATTTGGGGTAGAGATTCTCATCATCTTGTTCTTGTCTGTTCAGCATGATTGAAGCTGCAGCCTGTGTATCGATCTATACACTAAATGAAGTCATTCTGCATGCCCTGGACTTAACGCCCTGAACCTGGGTTTCGTTTTGCTGTCTGACTTGTCTCATCTGTGGTGGTGCTTTGCACTCTTAAAATAGGCTCATGTGGAAGGAAAGTGGCGGTACATTTCTGTCTGCCTTGGTAGGATTTCTGGCAACAACTTGAGAGGGAACCAGTGTTTGTCAGTGTATGTTGAAGGCGGTGCAGTGATACCAGTCTAGATCTGTCCCACTCACAAGGCACGTGTTGTTTTGAAGTATGCACCAATGCTTTGTATTTAGTATGCCTTTTTTCCTCTCAACAGATGCCACAGCTGCCACAGCACCAGTCCCTACAGCAGAAGTTGGCACTTCTCAGGAAGTCGACCAGGTGTTTGAGCCAGCAGATACCTTGCCCTCCCGGAGCGAGGCAGCCGCCGTGCAGCCCGTCATTGGGATCAGCCAGAGAGTGCAGATGAACTCCAAAGAAAAGAAGGACTTGGGGATGCTAGGTACAAACCCAGGATCATGTGATGGATCCATTCCTGTAACTCTGGCAGGATGGATTTGTTCTGAGGCTGGAAAGCGGTGCTATAGTTAGATCTGCTGCCTCTAATTTTGTCTCTTTCCTTTCTCTCCTCACAGGGTATGTGCTGGGGCTGATCATGATGGTGATAATCATTGCCATCGGAGCCGGCATTGTCCTGGGATACATCTATAAGAGGTCAGTGGCTTTTCTCCTTTGTCCAAAGCCACCATAAGTGTGAAGCAATGTATGTAGAACAGGAATGTCTGAGCACCTGCAGACCCATTCAGATCTTCATGAAAAAGCAGATAGAGGCATGTTTTAATGTGGCACGTTGTGTAAGAGTTTTGCTTGGCACATGACAGAACAATTTAAGACTTAATCCCATTCTTCTCCATTTCATCCATCAGTGTGCCCTTCTGTCCCATGTAAAGTTTCAAACTGCTCTCTTTGGGTTGGGGGGTGTGTGTGTGCGTGTATGTGTATGTGCATGTTATGCCTTGATGTGGCTTTCTCAGGTGATTCCAAGGGGGCTGAATTTTATGTAAGAGCTGGAGAGAGCAGATCCCAGGTGTCATCACAGGAACTTCTTGTGATCAGAAAGAGGCCAGCCCTTCTAGCAGGCCACCCGTTACCCTGGTTTCTCTGGTCTAACTAACTTTAGAAGAAAAACAGTTGGCAAATTGTTTGCCACTGGTGCATTGCATCCTGTGAAGCTGAATATCAAGCAGCATTTTATTTTGTCAAAGAAAGTTTATTTTACCAAAGCTCCTGTATACTTTAAGGTCACTTTTGCTTCACACTTAAGCTATGATTTGTTCAGCCACTGCACTGTGTTGGGGCAGAAATGTTTCAGCAGCTCCACAGCGTTTGAAGTTAGAGGTAATAGCAGGCAGTTTCGTTGTAAGAGACAGGGCAGGCTTGACAAAGAGCAGTGAATGTAGCTGCTGCAAGTGAAGGCCCCGGCTCCCTCCTCTGGGAGGGCTTGTTCTGTCTTTTGGCTGTTTGACAGCAGTCTGACACAACCAAGCAGAAGCAGCCCTTTCCCAAGCTGGGACATGTCCTTATGTAAGTGTTTATAATAAATGCCAACAGAAAAAAACCAGAGGGAGGAGTGTTACATAAGGGCCAAAACACAGAGCGCTGCTTGTCGAGGAATCTGATTTGGGGTGTCACTTCAGAGAATGCTGTCTTGTGTGCTGGCAGGAACAGCAGCCACTGCTGCACACTCGTAGGCAGCTTTGAAAAGCAGCCAAAATGCTTATGTGCTGACAGGAAACCCCAGCAGCTCTGCCTGGTGGGGATCACGAGCCCCAGGGGGAGCGAGCGGTGCCTGTCCCACCTTGCTTCTGTCCTACGGGAATAAGCAACAGACCAGTGCTGAGCTTTGGCCAAATGCAGCTTTGCTGCTTCAGTCCCAGCTTGCTCACTGGAGGGCTGCAGTGCAGGTTTTCTCTCTCTCTCTCCTTGCCTTGCTCTCAAAATCAGGTGTGCAAGCTGGCAGGTTCTGGTAGGTGTGGTGAGAAGCCTTTAATGGGTTTAGTAGCGTTGGGTACACACAGCGTCCCTGGAGACAACATGCTATTAACACCATCCATTTTTAAAGCCAGGCAGTTCTTCCTGAGTACAGATGACAGGGGTGTCGCCTCCCTTAGCAACAGGCTGAAAAGTGAGGTAGATTTGTGGTATCACGCTGCTAGCTGCAGCAGCAGGAGGCAGGGCCAGCAATGAGGTAAGCTTTACTGCTTTCAGGAGCAGCTTCAGTTGCTACTTAGGTTTGTTTGGTGCAATAAAGAACAGGCTCTGTCACCACCTCTGGTATTAGTTTCTATCAGATGAAGCATGTTGCAGAAGCTCTCTCCCACAGCGGTGGGCTCTGCCCCATCTCACCGCTCCCCTGGGCCTGCACTGGGCAGTGCTGTGGGGCTGCACAGGAAACATTTGGCAGCTCCGTGGTGTGAAGGAGAAGCCTGGCTTTACAGTCATTATTCAGCTGGAGTGATGCCAGTGAACAAGCCAGTTTGAGGGAGGGACAGATCCCCCCCCGACTGCTTGTTTTTTGAAGATGCTCTCATGGGGTCCTCTGCTTACAGGAGGGAATTGGTTCTGTCCCTTTGTGTACAGCTGAAACAAATGTTTCCTAAAGAGCAGGTTCCCTTCTTTTCTACTACATCACCATTACCCAGACTGCCCTCAAGCAGTGGCACTCACCCTGTGCACACACACAGACACATGTTTTGGTTCTTTCTGCTCCAGGGGGAAGGACCTGAAGGAAAAGCACGAGCAGAAAGTTTATGAGCGTGAAATGCAGCGCATCACACTGCCACTCTCAGCGTTCACCAATCCTGCCTGTGAGCTTGTGGATGAGAACACAATTGAGGTGCACACCAACCAGACGCCTGTGGAGGACACAAACGATGGCAGTGGCCCTCTCATGGGGCAGGCAGGTACCCCTGGAGCCTGAGCACCTCGGGCAGGAGTGGTACAGGCTGAGCAGAGCCTCCAGCGTCCCACTGTGAGCGCGGGGGTTGTGTGTGTTCATTTCTATTTTGTTTTCTTTTTTGATGAAAGCCAGATGAAAGTGATGCAGAGGGACAGAGCAACAGGCTATTCATCACAATCTGTTTGAGGGGCACCAGTCAGTGCATGACCAGCTGGGGAACTGGTGTGGTGGACCCTGGTGCTTTGTCCCACCTATCTCCATGGCATGCCAAGGAGCTGGGGGGGATGATGGGCCAGGATCACAACTGGCCACAGATCCCATAGCCCAGAGTGTGGTCTTGGCTTCCTCTTTCTGTTCCTTCCCTATTTAACGGTGTGCACTGTTACTTAAATTTCAGCCTGGAACCCCAGGAGGGAGCAGTACTGCAGGGACTGAGGGGAGCTTCACGTCAGACTTAGCTAGATAATTACACTCTGATTATAGTTCCTGCCTTTTTGCTTTAGTGGCTGAGAGCTGGAGAACTGTCCAGAATCCAGCTACTGAATCAGGTTGGGTTTTTTTTTCCAAGGAAGAGGTTTTTTTTTTAGGGATGGCTTTGGCCAGGAGCAGCATGGAAATTTGGAAAAAGCAGTTTCAACTTGGAAAAGCTCTTCTCATGCTCTTGACAAATCCAGGTCTTCCAGGGCTGAGGCCACATCTCTGTTCCCCTGTGGTGCTATATGCACAGCCACAGTCATAGGTGTCCAGGTGGTCTGTGCCTCCTGCTCGCTTACACAGCTCAGGAGACCGAAGGCCAGCGCTAGATAGTTGTGAAGAAAGCAAACTGCCCTTCAGTTACCTACAGCAGGGTGAGTGCTGAGGACAGCAAACATCCTCTTCTGAATTGCCTTGGCTATTCAGGAGGAGTGGCAGAGTGGCCAAGCCAGCTGTGGAGGTCACCCTGGCCATGACGCAGCAGCTCTTGGTGTAAGGGCAGCACAGCGCAGCTGTTCTTGGAAAATCATGAAGCTCCAGCACGGCTCCTGGCCCAGCCTCCTTCACACACACTCAGCTTGTGCAGCCAGACTGCTTTGCTTACAGAGCCTGGCCCTACAGAGAGGCTCTGGAACAACTCTTCTTAGCCGATCTGGGGATTGGAGGGGATGGTTGCTACAGTGTCTCCCACACAGCACCGAGGCAAGGCCAGTTCAGGGAAATATCCCTCCCCGCCTGAGGGGATTCAAGCCATTCAAGTAAGTTTTCTAGCCATCTGCTTTATAGCTGGGGGCTGGGCAGGGAGCAGCACTTGGCAGTGGGGGTTTTAGTGTTAAATGTTTGATTCAGAAAAAGGGAAATGTTTTATTTTTAAACGCCTTTGAATACTGTTTCTTTGTAAAATGTTTTAAATACCTCATTATAAGAAGGTGCAGACTGTGCTACCTTGTATTAAAGCTTAAAAAAAAAAGAAAAAGGCTCTGTGGACTCGTGTGGACTGTGGCTCAGCCCCATATCCCTCCTGCCAGAGCAGCAGCCTGGCACCTGTTGGCAGACTCCGAATTGATGAGAAAGGAAGATGCTACTTCAGTGTGCCCAGCCCAGAGGTAAATGCCTACAAGCAGTGCCTCCACTGCAGGCACGGAGCTTGTCTCCTCCCTGCCAGCAGCTTGTCTTGGCCTGGGACAGGGTTCCTGAAAAGCAGCTGTGGGTGTGTGAGCTGTGCTGACTAAGCAGCTGGCCCATGGGAGGACGCTCTCTGTTACAGCCCCCTCCTGCCCTGGCACAGGTCGGTTCTGCTCCACAGCAGCTCCGTCCCTCGGGGCCTTGTGCTGGCGAGCGCGATGGAGACTGAGCGCAGCAGGCTACAGGAGGCACTGACACAACTAGCATTTTTGGGTGGTTGTTGCCTTAACAAGTGCCCCATGAACTACATATTTCAGAGTAGAGGGTTTCCAAGAACAGGCTGTATTTTTATACTGGTGAGAGAGGCTCCATGATCTGCTGAATGCTGTCCACCCTTTAAAGGAAACACAAAGCCAACAAGAAACCAACACAAAACCACCAACAGAACACAACAACTTCTTCCCTCTCCAACACAGCAGGTAAATAGCACTATAGAGCACTTGTGCTGTGTCTCTGTAGTTCTCAAAGTGGGTCAGAGCCCTTTGGCTCATGGCGGGGTTGGGGGGGGGAGTTCCAGGTGATACCCTACCTGTGCAGTTTCAGTGTTGCTGTTTTGTGACAATAGAAACCTGAGAAAGTCATGGTAACAAAGAGACAACACAGTCTTGTTTTCATAGCATACCTTTACTGCTTTTTAATTTAGTTAGAACATGGAGCTGTGCAAATCACAGTTCATAAACCCCACCCACAGATCACCCAGGACTCTCCCCCCTTCTGGGATCCCCCCTCACAAACCAGCCTGGGAGGGGGAAAGAAAGGGCAAATCCTATTAACGTTCCTGAATCCACTGGACCCAAGTTTAGAGGCTCCTCCACTGACTCACAGCACATGGGAGTCCCCAGTGTTTCTAAAACATCACTACAGATTAAAAACACCCCCCCCAACACACACCTTCTGTCAGGTGATGGCTGGTCCCGTGTTATTTTACATAATACTTTAAACTTGTGGGTAAGGGGAGGAAATAAAAGTAACAGCAAAGACTAACACCAGTTCCCCACCAGGAAGGGACAGGGGGGAGAAAGGAGCACACTAAAAATCCAGTTAAACCAAGATGTTTGTGAAACTTAAGAGCAGGACTTGAGCCAGCTTTTTGTTCAGTTCTGCCAACCATGTGAGCTCCTGCAGCAGCAGCCTGCTTCCTTCTCTCACGGAGGGAGGAAGAAAAGTGCTGGCAGACAATAGGCCCCCAGCCATTTCCCAATGACTCCAAGCCCTTTTTTTCTCCCCAAAACCAGGGAATGACCCTGAGGAAAGTTTCTGCTTGGAGAATCAGCTCAGGTGCTGTAGCAGCAGCTGCCAGAAGGACCTTCAAAGGGAGCAACTTGCACAGCCTGCAGAAAAGGATGAGGTAACGGCAACTGAACTACTAGTTCTGCAGCTGCTACCCCTGGGAGGATGGGGCATTCTCCAGCACTTTCCTGTTGGTGACAAGTCTGTCCTTTAAGTAGCCTTGGGCATGTCCCCCTTTGCCATTGTCCACATACAAAGACTAAGCCACTTCAAACCTTCAGCTTTCTGAAGAGCACCTTCTACCATCCTCTCTGTCACCTCATGTCCACAGGCCGAGAGCTCAAGCAGCTTCAGCTCTCCAGGGGTGTCCCAACACCAGTGCCTAGTGGAGTTCTACACCCATTCAGATTCAATCACCTAGGTTAAGGTTCTTGGACCCACAGTCTTGCTGTGCAAGCTCTGGGGCTGAAGATGTTCAAGTGGCTCAATTGCTGCCTGCCTTGTTTGCCATCAGGAGGGCCAAGCTGAGCTCAGTCTTAGTGTTTCTAGGCAGGCTTTTGGAGGTATTCAGAAACAGGAGAGAAAAAACCCACAAAACCAAAACAATTCACACACGCTTCCCCACAGCCAAGGCATTTCAGGAGAGCTGCTCAACTCCTGGGGCTCTTGGCTCCCTCCTGTGATGCACACAGAGGCCAGAATCTTGGTGGGTTATTTGGGGAAACACATGCACAAAAACACACACACTGTCCTGGTGGGGCCTTTCGCTGGATGCCCAGTGTCCCCAGCTTTCTGAGCAGGGTAGTCAGTGGGAGAAGCAGTTCCAGAAGTGCTGGTCCTTGCCCAGGAGAGTCTCCTATAGCAATTCCCTCCCTGGCAGACAGGCCAGGGTGGCTTCACAGCTTGCAGCCAAGTTCTAAGGCACCACAGAGTAAAGAAGCCTGAAAAGGCTAGAGAAACAGTTCTCAGGCCAGAAAAACCAATAGTGTTGAGCAGCTTTCCTAGGTGCAGTCGGCAGGAAACAGCCTGGTTTTTGCTTCTGAAACATGCCAGAAATCCACAGTGAATCAGGACGCCCAAGAGAAGGGGTGCTGGTGGGGAGAGAGAGGCAATGCAGCAAACACACAGCGTGGTGCCCCGTTAATGCCCTGGAAGTGGCTGAAGTGCATCTCCCTCCCTGTCACTCATCTCAACTCCAATGGAAGTGGTGCAGGCAGCAGGACCAGCTGACTAGGTTGTGTTTTCAGGTAGTTTGTCACGGTTCAGTCCATACTGCACACTCACGTTGTGGTCCAGCTCCTCCAGCTCAGATGGAAGGGGGATGGCAAGCTCTCCCAGGTAGAGAGAGAGAGCTTCAAAGGAATCTTCCAGCTTGGAAAAAGGGGGCCTAGAAGCAGCAGTGAGGAAATGTGAGTAGGCAAGAGGAAACAGAACAGCATCTGGAAAGTCTGGGCCAGTTTTCCATCCAGGCCCGTGCACAGAGGTGCAAGCAGGGACACGATCCCTCCCTACTCAGTTGTAGCTACTGAAGTTATGAGTTTCACAACTGCAATCAAAGGAAGCATTCACATTTCAGAGCTGCTGCCAAGGTCTGTCCCTACTTTTTGTACATGAGAAACCCTGAACAATCACTCTTCCTTTACCCTCTCTGTCCTGGAAATAGTTTCAGAGCCCTCTACCCTGCACACCAGTTTCTCTCCCTCCCATGCTGAGCAGTCTTTAGTCTCTCCTCATGTGGAAGCCTTTGAGTGTTCCCACAGAAGGTTGGAGAGAGCCCCTGTCCCCCACCCTGTGCAGAGCAATCCTTCCACCAAGGGGAACTAACAGCCTCCAGGCTTACAAAGAGTTCTCCAGACCCCAAACCTACCTGCTCTCCGGTTCCAGTCTGCAGCAAATGGCAGCCAGAGGGAAAAAGGCTGGAGGACAGTCAGCAGGAACAAACTTCTCCCAGAACAACTTGACATTAAGGCCAAAATCCAGTGTGCGTGGGAGACAGTCTGGGTCAGCATAAACCTGGCCAATGATCTAGGGAAAAAGGAGAGCGGTGTTGAAGTACAGGCAACAGTTCCAGAGTGCTAACTGACAGGGATCTTCAGCACCAGGCAGAGCATCAGGGTGAAAGGGAAAGAGCAAAGCACTGCACAGAGACAAACTTCATGTCAACCTTTTCAAGACCTGGCCCGTGTGGCCACTGCTGTGAAGGAAGGCCCACAGGCCTTCTCTCTCCCCAGGCTGCCTCTGCTAGGAGATACAGAATGATGTGCAGCACACAGAGATCTCCACACTGGATCAGCTACTGTGCTGTATGCTGTTGGGGATGATGCAGCCCCTCCTGATTGCAGGTCATCAACATGACTTGCCTCACCATCCCACCTCTCTCAGTCTCACCACACCACCACCAAAGCCCCTCTATCTATGAAGCCCCACCAAAACAGTGCTGTGAGTGAAGCCCACAGCACCAAGCCCACAGCACCACAAACTCTGAGCCGCTGTTACTGGCAGACACAACCCCACCCACAGCCAGAGGGTAGCATGAACAGAAGAACCATGGCCAATGCCCAGGAGGCTGCAGGCAGGGAAGGGCTGAGGGGATCTGAGAAGCCCTGTCCCAGCACTGGAAGTCCCATTACTCACGGCCTCCAGTACCAGGGGACTCTGTGTAGTACGAGGGAAGGAACCCACAGCAGGGAGCCGTGGGGTGACCTGGGCCCAGACACGGTCAGTGTTAATACAGGTCAGTGTTAATACAGACTCTCACATGGGGAGGAGCATTATGTTTAAAGCCTCCCCTGGGTGTCACAGAAAGGGTGTTGTTTTTTCTATGCCAATAACTCAGGACAACCACTTCCTGCAGCCAGACACTGGCACGCCCATTATGTATTCTGGCAGGGTTACTTCCTTATCTGTTTCAATGTGTAACTCCTTTTTTTAGCATCTTTATTTTGGCAACAAGGAAAGTTGTTCATATCCCTCTGCCCCTTTGTCTTTTTTTTCCCCAGATGAAACAACTGGTTTACTCCTGCACAGAGATTTTTCAAGTTCCAAACTCTCTTCTCACACCCACAACAGGCTCTGAGAGGAGGGCCCAGCGTAAACAGAGCTCCAGCTGTGGCCACAAAGATTTCTGCACAGATATTTTCTCTCTCCCCTTCTTTCAAATGCTGAAGATGAAACTCTGACGGTCCCCCTGGTACCCCTGTAACTGCTGGTGTATGTGCACATGGAAACACCCCACCAGTCACCTCTATTTCCACTCTCTCTCACACCTTTTAAACTGAACATGGCTGCAGCTTCTGAGTGCTGCTCTCTGCTGCACGGGCAGAAAAGCCTCTGCACTGGCTCAGAGACAAACTAAGCCAACAGACTTCAGGGTGCAAACCTGATTAATCAACCTGCAAAGAGGTTTCAGTCTCCCCTTCTTTGAAATGCCATCCATAGTGCAGGCCACGAGCCTGCTGAGATTATACAGCTGATTGTTGCCTTGTTAAAAGAACAAAGGGAAAAAAGCATCCCAGAACTCGATGGACTTTTTACAGCTTCTCTCAGTCCAGGAAGAAACTGAGACCAAAATGTTACAAGACAGTTATCTTCCTTGAGGGAAGAGCAGCAGGGTGAGCTTGTACTCCCAGCCCATTCACTGTCCTCTTCAGTCACGTACGCATAGAGACAACTGATAGAATGTATGTGAGGAGAAAGGCAATGAGGAAGAAGTGCACTAAAGATGCCATGTAATGTTCTCATCTTACCTCACAGAGAACAATCCCAAATGAAAAGATGTCCACTGTCTCATCGTAGCTCTGTCCTGCAGGAAACATAAGACATTCAGCTCAGAGAGACAGGTCCCCATTCCAGGAGCTGCCAGCCCAAGGCTTAAACTAGGCCTATTCCCTGGAGGGCTCTAAAACAGGAGCTAAAGCAAGGCTTAAATCTGGGCAGGGTCAGCTGCCCCAGGACATGCATACCCACTGCACCTTCTATACACTGCATCACAACCTGCAACCCCAGGGGGAATGAAAGGACAACCCAGGGGAGCTCAGAGTTGCAGAGTCTGAGCAAACACCCAGGATCACTAAGGGTGGCTTCTGCCCTTTCCCACTGATTGCTGCTCCAGCCTGACTGCAGCGTGCTGAGTCGCTGTTCATCTCCCCCAGCAGCCAGGGAGTGCCCAGTCCTTGCTGCAGTCCCTGCAGGGATAACAAATTACACACCAGCAGCACTCTGAAGCTCCAGCACAGCATTATTGCCTTACAGACACACCCCTGCCAAGCCAGGACCTGGTAAACAGCCCTGCTTTCAGAGGTGATGTCACACTATGCTCTTGCTGTTGTCTTGACAAATGCCAGGTCTGAGAGAAGCTCTAAGAAGCAGCCTCAGATTCTAGTGGGGCCTGTAAGCCTTGAGAGAAGGAAAACAGAACAGCACACAAGAAAGCAAGGTGGAGAAGAGTTCAGTTTTGGGAGAGGAGCCAAATCATCCCTTCCCTGGTGGAGTAGGCTCCTTCCCTGGTGCCAGTGCTGACAGCACAGCCAGCCAAGCTGCCCAACCTGGACAGACAGACCTGATCATTAGGAGGAAACTGTAACCACTGTACTTCTCCCTTACCTCAACTCCTGCAGGGACAGCTTTTCCCCTAAGGGCTGTAGTTCAGCCTTAATGCTATTGAGGGCTGCATGCCAAAAACCAGAGTTCCCTGCACCTGGACAACTCCCACCCCAATCCTGAGGCTTCAGCAAACCTGGCAGGAGCTGGCTGCACCTACACAGCACAGGTAAGCCTCACCCTGGAGTTTAATGACTCCCTGTGTCAAGGGCGGTTCCAAAGCATGAGGCTGGAACAGAAACTGATCTCAGGTTCAGTCTTATCTCAGGCCTCTTTTGCCCTCCCTGTTATCTGGATCATGGCAAGTTTAGGTCTGTTGCCCTTCTGAAGAATTCTGCTGTCAAGCCAGAAACGTGACCTCGGCTGGTACAAAGCCCGATCAGGTCAGGTACTGCAAGAGGAGTGCAGCTAGGGTATCTGGGTGTATAAATAAGCTTGCTTATTAACAGGTCTAAAACCACAGGCTCTAATCAGTTTGATTGTTACTAGGGCCCAGAAGCTTTCAGCAATCCTATCATCTCTACCCCTTGTCACAGGCTGTCTCCTCACCTGCACCCTGGTGTCAGCACCTTACCGTTCAGCATCTCCGGGGCCATCCAGTATGGGTTGCCAACCACCGTGTAGCGCTTCTTCCTGTCGCTCTTGCGCAGGGTTCGCTTCTTGGCAGAGGGTTTCTCCAGGCTGGGCTTCTTCCTCTCCTCCACGATCAGCCGCGACAGGCCGAAGTCAGCCACCACCACCGTCTTGTCCTACACCAGGGATTTCGTACAAGCCCCTGATTCCTCTCAGCTCCCTTCAGGAACAAAGAGGCTGCGACTCCTGTTCCCTTTCAACTCCACTGTAAGGACAACTACCAAGGTTTCCTACAGCCAGGTGAGTGCAGCAAGTTGTCTAGACAGATGTAAGACACCCCATTCACAATCCCAACTCATCATTTCCTCTCTTTATTGTCTTATTTCCTGGGTGGTGGCTAACCTGCTAAATCCCATCAATTTGGCTACATTTACCAGGGCAAACCTGGACCTTTCCTATTCTACCTGGCTGGGAATTACCTTAGACTTTCATCCTGGGTTGTTTGAAGCTGACACACTCTAATCTTACACTCCAGCCAAGCAAACAAGGGTAAGGCTTGAGGGAATAAAGCTACCCAGAAATCTTGTGCCCTAGCATTCCAAAAAGAGAGAGCACACATCCACACGGTCAAGCACTGAGAAAGAGAAGTCATCAGGTGGTTAGAAGCAGCAGCTGTGGAGAATGTTTTATAGTTGAGATAAGGAACAGAGCTGTAGTAACTCTAGTAATATGATAGTTAATAGGAGATAGTAACCACAGGAAAGGAAGTGAGAGAACACAATGGAGAGATGGTGAAAGCTAGATCAGCCTGGAAAATCCCATGTGAAGTTGAAGCTCCTTTGTTAGGGCACTAAGAGCCTCTCAAATCAGTTCCACCCTGACAGAAGAGGGCACCTCATGTGGAAAAAACCAAGGGAAGGAGATAACAAGGAGGGGAGCAGCGTGCTGTGGGGAACAGAGGTGTAGCTCACCAACTTGATTAGGCAATTGTGTGAATTCAGGTCTCTGTGAATGATGCACATGGAGTGCAAGTAAGCCTGGAAACAGAGGGAGAAAACTTGGTGTTAGGGGTTCCCAGGCGAGTAGGTCCCTTCACATTTACAGACCTTAACAACTGGTGGCTAGGAGTCAGGGAGCATCCACAACCCCTTGTACACCACCCTGCTGAAGCAGCTAACCCTGACACCGGAGGTTTGTCTGTGACAAAGGGACAGTCCACTCACCATTCCAGAGGCAATTCCTTTGGCAAAGCTGACCTTCTGCTGCCAGGGAAATGGATCCTGAAAGACAAGTCCTCAATGGTCAGGGACTACCTTACCAGCCAGCTGCCTCTGCAACAGGGACTCTTGCAGCAGTCAGAAAAACAATACAGGCCCAGGAAGAAGGTGCTTCTTGCCTCAGGGCCCCACCCAGCTAAAGCAGCAGCTTTTTGCCACAGCTCCAGAAGAGAAGACTAACAACAGGCACCATAAAGCTGGTGCAACCAACACCACACTGCCATCCTCACAAGCAGAGTTCTACCAGGCTTCCATACTCACCGCATTGCGGAGGAAGTCCTTCAGGGTGCCCCCCTCAATGAACTCAGTGAGGAGATTCAGCTTCTTGTCCTTGTACAGTACCCCGATGAACTTCAGCACATTGGGGTGATCCAGGCTGCGCATCACTTTCACCTGGGAGGCAGAGACATCCCACCCCAGAGAAAAGAATGGAACAAGTCCTGATGGATCCTCTCTGTGGTGAGAAACACCCCAGTGCTGGAGGTCCCCTCCAGGCATGACCGAGTGTGCCCAAACCCCAACCTTAAGGCAGGCAATTAACTGTTGCCTCTTCATTATCGTGCTGGGCAGTTAACCTGATCTTGGTCTTTAAGAAGAGTACTCTTGTGCTTGGCTAACTGAGCTTTCCAAGGGAGCTATCCAGTCTGTATTCCACATGTCAGGGCTGGAATAGCAGCATCAGGCCTTTAGAGAGCTGCTTTAAGCTAAATTGGACTTTGAAAAACATTGTCAGCAGCCACCAAGGAAACAGTTTAGCTTAAATACTGCAGGAGCCTTACACATCTTACAGGTACTGGCCCTCACCATTTGTATTTATGCACAAGGCTCAAGGGAGAAATCCTTTAGGTATTGCACAGCTCAATTTGCCTCAGACTTGGGCTGCTTTTTATCACTGAAAAATTAATGAACTGGGAGCTGAAGCCACATCTATTTCTCAGTGTGAGTCACGCTTCACTGCGGCAAATGCTCAGCTGATGGTGGCTTCTCCCTGTGTGATGTCTCCCTCCTCAGTGCCTTGATTCCTACCAGGTTGCTAGCACGATCACTCTCTGGAGAAGATGGAAGAGAGTTCCACCACGCTACTGGCTCAGAAGCTTTTCAAAATCTTGGTCCTACCTCTGTCAGGAAAGTCTTCTGTGTTTCCTCATCACAGCGAATCAGCTCCTTCATCACCATCACCTTTCCTGTTGCCTTGTGAGTCACCTGGTGGAAACAGAAATCACAACTACAGACAAGGTTCAAGAATGCATAGCACCAATGCTCTCACAACTCTTTTGAAAGAGGGGGTAACATTGCCCTCCATCCAGAGGGGAATCTGAGCCCAGGGATCTGCAGAAAACTGCATAAAATTTCTCCTTTCAGAATTCCACAAAGATTCTGTAAACGAAACAGAAACTACTTAAAGCTGACAGAGGAACACACACCAAGAGATCAACAGCATCCCAAGAACCAGAGCTGAAGCCTCCATTCTAGGTGGCGTAGGGCTGAGCATGCACATGGGCAGTCAGAGCTTCTGAAGGCATCAGTCCATACTTGTGCTCACCTCAAGTTCCCTTGCAGAAAGGACTTGCCCAGCGTGACGCTCACATTTTGCACACAGACCCTCAGACATTCTGTATCAGCAAAGGAATCAACCTTCACTTGTATCAGAAACCAAACCCAACACCCCCAAGCTACATCGCTGCGTGCTTTGGTTTCATGGGGACTCTGAAAGCCTGATGGTTTCTGAAGAGATTATCAAACCTACCCCTGTGCAAGCACTGGGACGTACAGGCTGTTTGGTTAAGGCAGGAAGCAGTTGTTTTACCATGCTCCTTGGGAGCAGCGTATTGCTACCTGCAGGGAATGTCCCAGATTCTTGGCAAACACACAGAAATCCACCATAAACATCAGGGCACGAATTTCCTGGCTGTTGACATGGAAGGCATTTCCAGTTCCTCAGGAGCCATTTGCCTGCATCCAACTTGTTCTGGCATTTTGCTGTGTTCCTACAGGTTTCTTTTAACCAGCTCTGCCTTGCTTACATGAGGCACAGGAGTGAGTGAAGGGTCCAAATTCCAATGAGCAGGTTTTGAGAGGAAATCATCTCTGCTTCAGTTGCTTAACTCAGACAGCTCAGTCTCCCCAGGATCTCCAGGTAGCTAACAACTGCCTTCTAAGAACAGAAGGGAACTAGTCTGACCAGAGACAGTACTTGTTGCACCAAAACCAGTCAGTCTGAAATTCCAGAAAGGTGTCACTTTTTTGGCCCACATCCTTTAAAATAAAAAGCCTTTCAGAAACCCTCCAGAACTGTAATCTAGACAGCAAGACCCAGTTACAGTATTTAGGAAGCTTATGAGCTCTTTCAAACACTGTGGCACACTAGTTCTGTTTGGAACTGTGGGACATAGCAAGGCTGAGAGAGGTGGGATACCGATGCATGGAATAACAACAGAAGCAAGAGCACAACATTCTTCTGCTCCCACCTGAAATCCAGCATCCATATGCAAGTAGCGAGCCAGGGAACACTACACATTTCAGCCAGGGACATGAAAGCCAGGGACATCTAATACCCAGAGATAACAGGAGGTGAAGAGACAAAGACAAGGCAAGGCTAGGTGGAATTCTTAAGCTGACATACCAGCAAAACTGAAATTAGTGTCATAATGAAACTCCAAGAGGGCAACTTGAACTCCCAGAGCATGCACCAGAACAGGATGGCTGCTGGGTAATTTGAGCAGAAAAGAAATGCCTTTGTGCCATTAACTGTGGGGACACAGATGACAAAACATGCAACAGGAAATGTTCTGCTTACCTGGACCTGTTATTTCTCTATGAGCAGAGGAGAAGAGAAACATGCCCATTAGTACGGATCAAAAGCATTGGGTTTGTAGTACTGATTGACCACCTCCCATGGAAGCATGAGATGAACGTGGTGGCTGGGCAGCTGAAGTTTTTACAGGTGTAAGGAGAGAAGTCCCATAACATGGTAAATAGCAATCTGAGTACTGAGGAGCTCACAGCACCTTGGTAAGGCAGAGGAAGCTGCCCCACGATGCTCTCAAGGAGGCCAGGACAGGAGCTGCTGAAGCACCCCCAGTCAAGACCACAGAGCTTAAATACAAGATAACTGCTATTACTGGAGATTCTGATTGAGAGCCATGCAGGAGCTGACAACTACCACCATACTGACAAGCCACTGAGGCTCTGCTGGGGGTTCAGAGATGGTCATTATATCAGCCTGGTAAACCTCCAAGCACGCCACGCTAAGGGTGGGTGAGAAGTGCTGTACTGGGGAGCTGCATACACCTCTTCATCAGAAAGATCCTCATATGAGAAAGCTTAGCTCATTCCCCACTCTCCCTACCTCACCCAGGTGGCTGCAGGGACACAGGCACTCTGGAGCTCTAAATCTGACTCAGGAGATGAGTATGGATGGACAAGGTTAAGGTTCAAAGGGGACAAAGTAAAAACCACGTGCAGGCAGAGACACACATGGTCAGGGAATGAAAGAGGAACAGATCTCACTGAACAGACCGGCTGAGTTCCGAGACCGATCGCTATCGGCAGGGCAAAAGGCCTCTGAGACAGCGGTGAGGGACCCCGAGACAGGCAGACATCGCTGTAATCAGTGTAAAGGATGAACCTTTGGGGATCTCCCTCACCTTGATTGCTTGTCCAAAAAATCCTTTCCCTAGTACTTCTCCATGAATCAGGTCACAGGGCCGGAAGATTTGCTGGGAGCAGCTAGAAGAGGAACGTAGGGATTCAGAGCGGCTGATGTCACGGCTCAGCAGGAGCGGCTCCTTTGGAGAACTGGGGCCGGGAGACTTCGAAATGCTGTTACTTCGCCTGGAAAACAAGTGAGACAGGAAGATCAGGGAAGCTGCTAGCGAACTTTTGGTCCAACATATCCCATCCTTAACTCCTGAGGGGCCAGTTTCTAGACGTGCTTCAGTGCTCTTCATCTCTCAAAAGCCAGATGCTGTCACAGCACTGTGGAAGCTCTTTACAAACCCAGAGCAGCTTCCAAGTGAGAGCTGCCTAACACCACTTCTGCGCTGCCAGTCAGGAGCTCTGCGAACAGGAGGAGGAAGCTGTGAAGACACAGCTCTCACTATCTCTAAACAAAGATTAGCATACTGGTAAATGACTGAACGAGCAATTGAGTGCCCCAGTCTAGGAAGAGAAGGTTTTTCCCAAATCCCAGGTCTCAGCCATACTCCTTTTTAGGGACACGTTCTTCCTCAGCCATTTAAGGCTGGTAAAAATCTGAGCTTTGCATTTTCTAACTGTAAAACTTGGTAGCTTTTCCTATATCAAAAGCAGAGCTCCTTATTTTTATTAAGGAAAGTTTGCCATCCTGAAAAAGAACAGGCAGCGTACATGTCAACAGCAAAAACCTAAAGCTCTCCACTGCTTCGCCCATGGTTTGTACCAAGCTCACATCAGGGAAGTCTCATGTCTCTACAGGCGTTTGCAATCGCAAGGCCCAGGCACAGAGCAGCCTGGCCAGGCAGCACAGGCAAAGGCAGGCTAGGTCAGAGGCAGCACTTCCAGGTCTTTACCTGAGGGATCGCCGTCGGAGCGTTCCTTCCAGATTCTCCTTGATGTCCAGTGGAGAGAGGGAGCGTGAGGAAATGGGGGGCTTGATGTGGGTGGGCAGACGGGAGTCCAAGCGCAGCCTGTCTAAGCGCTGCGAGACAGGGTCGTGCTCTATCAGCAGCTGAAGCGTCTGGCTGGTCCTGCGGATCAAGTCCTCCACCTGCAATCAAACCAAAAGACAGGATGGTAGCAGACAGGAGGAACACAAATGAAAGGAGCAGGAGGAGACAGAGCAGAATGCCCCTCAGGAATCAAGAGTAGAGAGCTCAGTGAGATCACTCCATAGTTGTGGTTTAGTTGCACACACCACAGCTGTCTACCAGACAAATCAAGCTAGCAATGCAGAAGTTCCTTATGCTATCCAAATCCTCCTCTTTCTGGTCAGCTCCAAGTGACCAAACACTTGGATTTTTTTTTTCTCTGAGAAGTGTTCAAAAACTACACAAGTTTCCATCCTGAACAGTGCTCCAAAAAACAGCTTTGCAAAAGCTACATGGAGATTCATCTGAGACACATCTGTTGTGCTCCTGACATTCTCTTCAGCACCAACAGTAAGTAAAGCCCTTGCACAGTGAAGGTAACGGTGGTCTCGCTGCCCTCTTGCAGAATCACCTGATATCTGTATAAAGCACTTGTAAATACTGACATCAAATACTTATTTTGCAATGGGAAATGCATTCCTAGGATCAGCTGAGCATTTGTCTATTAGCAGTTGCCTCTCAAGGGATCAGAACAGGGAACTTCCCTAGCAACACATGAAGAGTCTTCTCAGCCTCTCTGTGCCCTGAGATGTCACAGCCCTACGCTTCTCTTGTTACCTCCCTTCGCACTGGAATGTCACAAAATCAGAACTGCAGCCTATTTGCATTTCCATCTGTTACATTTTCCTCTTCAGCTGGAGGGGGTAGCAAAGCTCGTCTTTGTGTTTATTCCTACTGTCAGCACAAGTACTACAGGTGTACACACACTGTATGTAGGGTGGGAGAACAGTGTCGAGAAACAGAAAAGCTGTAGGAAGGCAGATGAGAAGGAGGCTTCAGAACAGAACTCTACCCACCTCCTCCACCTGTAACGTACGGATAGGAGCTCCGTTAATCTCCAGGATACGATCGGCAGGGTGGATGGCGTTTCGGACATCTGGGCTGATGTGCATCCTGTTAACTCTAAACATGGGAATTATAGTGTGTGTGTGTGAAGTCAGTTTATCCAAAATTCTATATATAAAAAAAATTGATCTCTGATGCTTCCCTTCATATTGGTATTTTGAAATAAAACAACACTAAATCTACCAACACAGGGAGCTCCCAATAGAACAAGCACTCCTGTCTGAGCTGGTTTGGGGAGAGCTCTTCATTTGCCCAGTGGCAAAAAATATTAGTCTGTTACAATTCTCCAAATGTTTTGTGTTCAGTGAAGGAGACAGCACTGAGAAACAAAATTACTAGCTAAGGTCATCACGGGAGCAAAATGGAGACCAAGCACAAATGGCTGTTAGCCAACATATGTCCCTGTTGAGCCGAGACAAATCCCCTTGGCAGTTAAAGCAGCTGGCAGGCCAGCAGTGCTGCAGAACATGTGCCATCTCTCTCTGCAGATACAGACTTTGCACACAACCTGGTCATACTCACTCTTTCACCTGGACACCAGTGGCATAGCTGGAGCAGCCACCTTCAACGGACACGGAGAACCCCCTCTTGCCATCAGTAGCTGCTGGCATGGAGATGAGAGTCAGCGTATACGGCAGCTGCTCACGCAGAGACTCGGTGGAATGTTTTTCTATCATCGGTGTCAGCACAATCTGGTTATGGCATTTTCCACTAAAAGAAGTGAAGACAGTCATGGCAATGTCCTGTCCCTCCTTGCCAAACTCATGCATCTAGGTTCTCTCATTCACCCTAAGCTATACAGTTTTTCGTCCTCCCTCCCAAAGCAGCTTCCTGGCATTCCTCAGTGCAGCATTTGGCTGAACCACAGCGAGCCAGCTAAACATGGCTTACACATACAGCAGGGAGCAACTCTGGGGCCAAGCACCCAGCTCCATCTTACCAGTAGAGTGTGGAATGCTGCACCAGGGCGTACGTGTCCCCATCTTCAATGATCACTTTGCAGCTCATACAAGCAAAGCACTCGGGGTGATACTTGTATTCGCCAGCCACCTACAGACAGAAAAGGGAGTAGCTTAGTAGGCCCTAAATCCACCAGCACAGGCAGCTACTGCTTTCCTCTCTGGTTAGCATGTTGGGTTCAGATCTCAGAGCCAGCTGGCTGCTGTGTGAGCCCAATCTACCCTTCCCAAACCCCATCCTCAGCACCTTGTTTGCAAAACTTCTCTGAATCAAACATGTCAACACGCAAAGCAAAGCCTGCGTCCCAGGAACCTCTGCTATATTTGGCAGCTCCTCAACTATCAAAAATAGCTGATAGTCTGCTGCAGACTAGTAAACAAGATATTAAACCTTCCTGTTCAGTTGCTTTTGGCAAGATAGCTAACGCTACGCCTGAATTCATAAAGCTGAAAGGGCTTTTTTCCCCCCCCTCCTTTTTTGGCAGACAGGCAATGCACTAATTCAGATACTTCACCAGCCAGCTGACAGGAAAAAAAAAGCAAGCTGAGACTGAGACATCCAAATATCTTTAAAGAATATTTTTATTCATTGATCTGTTTTTCTATTTTCCCTTAGGAGAACTTCCCTTACTGACAGTATTCTGCAAAGACTTTTGCAGGCAATAAGAAATTGCCTGCACGTTTCTCAGTACCTACCTTCCTGTTCTTCTGCTACCCTAACCTGGTAGCAACCAGGTTACTGAGGACCATGCTACTTTCATTTAGAAATATAATGGTTAGGTTTCATTCTCAACAGATTTAAAGGTTAAATACTTCCAAGGTTGTGCCAAGGAGGGGAACATTTAGGTGAGCCTCATATTGTCCAGGCAGAGTTCAATGTTTCAAAGCAATTTGGGCTGATGCTACTTCAAGATACCATGAGCCAGAAAACCAGGCTGGCCACAGTCCAGGTGGGACTTAGATGACTTCCCCAAAGCCAGAACCTGCTGCTTATCCTGAGCTGAGAGGTTTGACTCTGCAGTGCAGAGTCACCCCATGGAGGCACAGAGGCATCACGCTACAGAAACTGAACAGATACTCCCTTAATCATCTATTCCCCACACCTGTGAATTTCAGCATTTTACTTTGTACATTTGCATCCTTTAAGAGCTACCCCAGTTCAAAATTGACCTCTGTCTAGAAGGTGCACACACAAGCATCATTTCTAATCTCTGATTAGAGATCAGAGTAGCAAAGAAACTATCACCTTCAGTTTATTTGGTTATCTGAACAGGTAGGGCAACTCCCAGCCAGAGTGAGGAGCTGGAGACAGGCTTGTCCTGCCTCCAGGCAGGAGCCCTTCAGAGTCCTTACCATCACTGGTCCAGTCATCAGCAGAGAGCAGCCGTGGCAGGATTCCCCAAACTTCCCCCAGTAGTCCTTGTGGCAGTACAGCTTCCCATCTCTCTCATAGTACCAGTTCGTGAGGGGGTCCTGACATTCAGAGCACCTTGAAGGAAACAAAGGAACAAGGTTCCAGTTGTCAACAAGTGAAAATCAATGGAAAAGCTCCTCTCCCACATGGAGAGGACACTGAGCAGCAGCTCACCACCAGCTCTTCCAGCCATGGGAGTACTAAACCCCTCCCTTTCCCAATGCTTTTTCAGATGAAAATTAGCACCAAACCCAAGGTTTGTCAGGAGAGGTGACAGCAACCAATACCAAGGAAAAGACAAGCTTACAAGTACCATCCATTTATTGAAACACAGAAATAGGTTTAGAAATTCTGCCTTACATATTTTGCTTCTCTGCTTTCTCCCTCCTCCCAGATGCCAGCTGCACAGGTGCCCAGCACACAGGTAGTGCTGCTGTGTTTCCACTCCCTGTTTCTGTAGCATCACACAGTGTCATGCCAGAGCCCCTGTCTCCTCAGCCAGTTCAGGAAGGAGAGTAGAGAGGCAGGATCCACTTCCCCACGCAACGCAAAGCCAGCTTCAGACCAACCTTTCTATTCTTCTGTAAGTAGACCTCTCCCAAAAGGTCAACTGCAGCAACATCAGTTGGAGGGAGAGTGTTCAAAGCAGATCATCCTTTGAGCACTACATATGCACTTTCACTACAGTTAATTGGTGGATGAAGTCCTCCTCCTCTCCCCACCAACTGCTCTCCCTTTCCTTCTGCTGATGACAGTACAAAGGGAAAGAAAACCAGAACCTACCAACAAAAAAGCCTAAACAGAACTATTCCTCTAATTTCACAGAGGAAGCCTCAAAATCCTTCATGTATCAGTTCCTTTTCAGTGAGCATTGTTAATCTTATATCTACATTCCCCAAGAAACAAACAAACAACTCCCCAAAAAACCCTAAGGAAAAGGATGCAGCAGCCCTGTTGCAGGGGCCACTCCAGCAAATCACAGGCAGAGCCCAGACTGACAGGCTTTCTCAACCTGAAATAATCCTGCCTCAGCAGGATGCACTGGGCAAGGGAGCTCAACTTCTGCTGCACGGAGGTGTGACTTCATGGAGAGGTAAGACACAGACAGCACTTGCACCATCAAAGATTATTCCATTAGCCTTCAGCAGCATGTTCTCAGACTTTAAAAGGAAAATTAATGTGGTAGTGGCCATTTCTGAGTGCTGAATCCAAGGCAGGTTATTCACTGATATAACAGGCTCAAAGAAACACCTCCAGGATCAATGCTCCCTGTATGATACTTTCCCAAAGGTGGAAGAGTTTCTTCCACCCCTTACCCCAACAACCATCTCAGGCACTATGCTGGAGGGTAACCTGCTGCCTGGGGTGGGGGCTGAGGTGGGCAGGTGCCCTCCAGGACAGCAGTCCCCTCTGCAGCACCAGACACACCAGCTATAGGCAGTGTGCTTTGTACATGTCTCAGAAGAGAGCTACTGTTGACTTCACCTTTCACAAGCTTCCTGGAAGCTTATTTGTGCCAAAGACATTCCTTCTGAGCTCCACCAGCTCGTAATGAGCACGATGATATGAAGCTGGTCGTGCTCCAACACGGAGAGAGTTATTTGCTCCATCACAAGAGCCTGCAAAGCAGCAGGGTGAAGCTGCTTGTAAGCAGCCTCTGGTTTTCAGGGAAAACACACCTCATGAGGTATTTAGTGCCGTACCCTACCCTGAGGAAAGTTGTTCCTTCTCATGTATTTGGCTTTTATAGTGTTTGTTCTCCCAGCTGGGCTCCAAATCCTGCCTCCCCCAACCTCAGTGATGGGAAAGAGCTCCAGCACATGCTACAGGCCCTGCCAGTTTTGTCTGAGGTAGGGGGATCAGGGACTTAGTGCTGCCATCCAAGGCACATACATCACTACAGCCTCAGCCCCGGGGCGCTGTCATGGTTACACCCTACTCATGGTATGCAGGAGACCTAGAGGGCATTGCAATGTGCTTGGCCTCCAACCACTAGCCTTTGGCTTTCATTTGCAGTAAATACCCCACATCGAATGATCTAGGAGGTGAGTGGGAGGGAGAAAAGAGCAAGTGGAGACTAACAGCAAGATTTCTATCACCTTGTGGCAGGAACTTCTGGCTCAGCATGGGCAAATCGGATCCCTCAGACTTACCAGACTTCTGCATGCATGCCTGTACCAGTGCACACTCCAAGAGTGATTACATCTGCAAAGAGGGAGCTGTGACCAGACCTGCACTTGAGATGCTCTCAGCAGTACTGGAGACTGCTCCACCAGGACTTCAGGCTCTGCCTCTCCATTGAGTTCTCTCCAAGCAGGTGGGTTAGTTATTTGTTTTCAAGCACAAGGTCTTCCCTCCCTCACCCCTCTTCAATTTCACTTTCAACCACCCCTTTTTCTCCCTGAGAAAATGTAAAATTTCTGCAAAAGCAACACAACTGCAGTTCTGGTTAGATAGGCTCCAGAGGATCATGTACACTTGTCTTCCCTTTACCCTTCCCCTACTTCTTCATAGTTTGATTCCAACCTTACAGCACTTTGAGTAGTTTGCTTGCATCCGGAAATAAGTGCTGGTATCTAATTTGGAACACACCCATAGCAAAATGAAGGTGAGGGGGTGGAGCCAGCAAGCAGTCAGGCCTTTGCTATGCAATTAAACAAATCTGGGCAGGACAAGTTTGCAGCCTTAGGCTCAGAACCCCACCCGGGGACAATGAGGCAACAGGAACAAAGCAACCAGCCCCAGAAAAGCTAGATGCTGGTAATGGGCCCAAGAGGACGTGGCTATAGCTCACATGGCCAAGCAGCACCTTCTGTTATCTACCCCATGTTCTGTAAGGCAGAAAAGCCTTTAGGTTTGTGGAGTGACAGCGCAAAGGCAGAGCTTTGAGACCATTTCAACTGTCTCAGTGCCTCTGTCCAAATGACAGAGGCATCACAGCCTTGTTTACATGACTTTTGTTGAAGAGCTATGTCGAAATTTTATCAGAGAAGACACAAGAGTTTACCACTCCTTCCAGTCCCTCCTCAGCAGAGCGTGGGGCATTGTGGTGCTGCCATTGTCAGGGCTCTCATCAGCTGAGACAGGAATACAATTGCTTCTAGAGGTATTCAGCAAGCTAATCTTTGCCAGTCACCACAACCAAAAGAAAGGACGATTTCTTGCTCCTCTGTCCTTCACAGATTAGAAACCTCTAATCTTCTCTGAGATTATTTGCTATTCTTATTACAGAGTAACAAAGCATGGCAGTCAAGTTTCTTGGAGGGCTGGTAACAGCCGTGCTTGCCATGTTTCCTCTTGCTGCCCAGCCACCATGGTCAGAGCTGCAGAGCCCTGCTCCAATGAAGCAGCCCCACACATCACCAATCTTCACTGCCCAGCCTTGGTTATAAAGAACAAGTTAGCATCCCTCCCATAGCCTCCTCCAGGAACCCTGGGCAGCACCTGGGCGCAGCGCTCAGCCCCGATGCTCTGGAGCACAGTAGGTGCAGAAAGAGTCTGGAAATCGCTGACTGATGGCTGCTTCTTTTTGAGGGGAGGGTGGCAGGAGGATCAGTTCACAACAGGTAACCAGCCTGGTTTTCATCGAGATGGAGATTCAATTGATGAGGCATCTCTTTTACATCTCAATGAAAGGCAATACCCTCGTGGAAGCAAAGCCTTCCCTGGCACTGAGGAGACAGATCCCTTTGAGAAGGGCTCATTAATAACAGCCACCCCCCACACACTGTCAGGCTAGATCAGTTAATGCTAGGCAGGCTCAGAAGAGCTGGGGTTCCAATTCTGCAGGCCGAGCTGGGGAGATGACAGTCATGCAGGCAGAAAGCTGCACAATAAAACATAACCCCAGCCTGTGGCTAACCCAGAGGCTCCTCACCGGGACAGCGCAGGAGCGTGTGCGCTGGCTACCTAAGAGACTAGACAGGGAAGGACAGATGCTAGAAAACAGACTAAGCACTAGCAGACAGCATATTTAAGCTCTGACTGTGCAAAACCATTTCCACACATTTAGGAGAAGGTGGCTTAGCATGATGCCCTACATGTATTACACATAATGAACGCCTGCTCACTTTCCCTTTCCTGAAAGGGGATGCTGTTTCAGAAAGCCGCCTAGGGAAGCTCGGCAGTCACACAGCAGTGTTTTTAACAACAGGCTCCTTACTCCTAAACCAGCACACCACTGGGTTTGCAGGAACAGGATCAATAATGAGCAGAGTGGGCAGACAGTGAAACTGCAAGCCTTGCCTTTCCCCACCCATCCACCCTATCAGCACCTCAGCGGCCGCGTTCAGCCCCACTAAGAGTTTTCACTCTGGAGGTGTAACGCAATCAAAGCTTCATTCTGTAGCTATCACCTTTCTCAAGCCTCATTTGTTTGACTGCACCAAGAATGGTTGTTAATACAAACATACCACAGAAGAACCCCTGCGTGTAAGGGAACTGTGCTGCTCGTCCCTAGTTACCAGCAAAGTCCCTGCTTTATTTTCTCAACCAAGATTGCGCACTGCCTGGCTCCAGATTACATCACCTTCCTGAACTCCTAACAGCACACCTCACCTCACCCTGTGCTATGCTCGAGCACAAGCAGCTTTGGAAGAGCCATAAGCAGCAGCCTTGGTAATCTCGTTCCTCTGGCTGCGGAGCAAAGCACAGGGGAGCACAGGGTAAAGTGGCACCCACAGCGCTGCTCTTAAAGGCAGCAAGCTTCCCTGGGCTCTACAGACACTGCCTCGCAACATGGGTGCCATCCCCTTGTACCAGAGAGCTGCAACAGGCTGGCAGCGAGGATCTTCCCCATCTCCTCCTCAGCACAAGACAGGATCCCAGTCTGAGGCCGGCTGTTCCCTGCACACAAGCACTGGACTTCATTCTTCACGCTTCGCATGCTGACTGCTTAGGGCAGCCTTGCAGGGGGGAGCAGCGCTTGAAGATGCACTGCTAATCCCGCACGAGACTTACCGAAAGGGATCCTTGGGAGCAAAGTAAGCTGGGGCCGACAAGTAACTTCCCATCTTCAACACTGGAGAAACCGGCTCAGCCACAAACTTGTCCAACAGCCTCTGAACAGCTCTGTTCTGCCAACATGGCAGCAGCCAGCGCTCATTTAATCTTGCGCTGATTCAGATACTTCACGTCTCTTTGAAGCTGCCCAAGGAATGCCAGGTCGCTGGGCTGCTCATTCCTTTTCAGATTTTTCCTGGCTCCCATGGCTATAAGCATCGTCTCCTGCACTCGGTGGCACCCTCAGGAAGGACAGAATGACTGCTGACCCGGCTAGACGGACATGCTTCTGCAATAGTTCTTGCGAGCTCTGCAGCCTGCTAACTATTGTCAAGTTTTCCCTTGTCTGGTTCCACCCAAGGGTGGGAGGAGAGGAGGAGCCATTGCAGGACAGCGTGTGGCTACAGAGCCCGAATAAGCTCCACTTCTTCCCAAGGGGTGGAGCTCCGGTCCACCGAGGGGCTGCTTAATAAGTGCTCAAAGAGAGCAGCTTTTGCCAAAGCAGGAGCCAAGCGCGTCACGGAGAACTGCTCCGCAGCGGTGGCTCATCCTCATGGGGAAGGCAAGGACATCGGAGCACAAAGCCAGCTAGCCCCAGCTCCAAACACATTAACGCTTACGTACCTCCTTAGATGCCTCACAGTGAGCGGGGTGATGCTGCCTTCATAGTACCCACTGTTCATCCCTCCTCTTGCAGGAGGCAACTCACAGTGTGCTTCATCCAAGGAAAAATAACTTTCTTTCCAGCATGGTTTTAACAGAGATCATTGCAATCATTTAACCTAACCTTCATCTCCTGAAGGGAGGCTGAGAGGTATAAATCAGCCTGAGTACTCTCTGCTGCTTCCAGCACATGGAGTTATATCATTTTGCTTGCTCTGAAGCCAAGTGTGATCTCTAGTGGCCTCATCAGCTAAAGCTCTTTGCAAGACACTCAGAAATGCAACAAACATGCTGCTGCACCGAGCCCTCCCATTTTTGTACAGTCAGCAAAGCCCGGCGTGCCTGAACACAGCCAGAGCATCACGCTGCGTTCCAGAGGCAAGCACACTCCAATGTGCTTTTGCTGGAGATGCTCGTCTCAGCTGGCACAACGTTCAAGGGACTCTTGGGGCTGGGATGAGGCAGTCTTGGCCACAGATTTGACAGCTGCTGCTCACTGTTGAAGCAAGCAAAACGCCAGGCAGCCTTTTGGGTTTGTGGCTTCTTCCTTTTATTTTTAATTTTCAAATTTTAGTAAGAAGCTACCTTTCTGAACAAGAATAAATCCTCATTTGCACCCCTCCAGTGCAGTTTCTAAGCCTTGGCTGTAAAAACGCAGCGGAGGCTGGTGCTGCAGAGCCCGATGTGGTTGTCAGTTCCAGTATGGGTCTAATTCCTTCTGACATTTCACACAGCTCCGCTGGAAGCAGCAACACGGTGAGTCTGTGTCTAGGAATGCACTCTGGTCTCCCACATTCTCTATATGTTGCGTCTGAAAAGGGGCCAGCGCTCACAATCCAATGGTTCCCTGGCTATCAGCACCACCCCCCCACACACACACACACATACCTCTGGTGCATCACAGAGCCCGTCCCCTGCACAGGATCACCTACAGACAAAAGCTTTTCCCTGCAATTCTGCTGCCATGGGCCGAACCCCCTCCGAGAGGGATTCCACGTGACCTCATAAATCCCAGCTCTTCAGACAAAACCTTTGAAGATTCGATCCACAGATGCGATAAGCAGCCAGCTAGTCTGTGAATGAAGCCAGCAGATAAAGCCTAACTTCAAAGTAATAAAAACCACCCAGACAGCTAAGCAACTGGGAAGGGATTTTGTTTGAGACTTCCTTAAAGCCAAAGGACACATAATCAAATGTGTATTTAAATAGGAAACATCTTATCAAAATGATTTTACTTCTGCAGCAAGCAGCAGCCAGTAAGTTATTTTTTCCTACACAATTCTCCTGTTACTTCTTGCTTTTTATTTGGATTTTTATCACCTATCTGAGCACACAACAGTTCTGATAAAATGGAAAAGGTGTTAATGTGTTCATACATAGTAGATCTGAATTCCTGCCAGAATGACTGTACCTCAAAAATGCTGATGAACAGGGGTGTGGGGGGGACCTGTTCTAGGCAACTGCACTGATACCATCTCTGAGGGCCAAAATGCACCGAAGCACATTTCTTTTTCACAAGCTGCAGGGAGGTATCAGCATCTTCTCTGCTGCAAATGCTAACAGCATTTCCACTGCAAACACCAGGCCATCGCAAGAGGTTGCTTTCTAGGGTTTAGAATTGTACAGAAGCATTTCCCAGAAAGAAGCCAGAAAAATACCACCAGCAAAGAAAAAGGAACAAATGAAAACCCTCAACAGTGACTTCAGGTGACATTTATTGCAAACTGAGTCGCAGCCATTACAGTTTTATCCCCACAGAAATGCATCACAGCTCTTTTGATTTTCAGGTGATTAATATCTTAAACCAGCTAGGATCAGGCTGCACATCTAGACACCCTCTTTACCACACAGTTCATGCCATACGATAGCACACTTACAGACAGATGTATTGCTAAGCACATCTACCAGCCCTAAGATACACAAAACTACCCTGGGCACAGACAGGCACTTTGATATGTGTGGGACCAGTCTGAGCTGGGGAAGAGGCATCTGCTTGATGCCTGAAGAGTCTGCAGCAAGTCTTTGCTTCAGCATGGGCACAGTCTGGAGGCATTCCAAACACTTGAGTACAATCCCAACACCTCATTATATTTCCAAGGCACTTACACATGACACGTGCTTTGCTGCTGTTGAAAGACAAGAGTCAGCTCCTGAAACTAATACCACTTGGCTATGCACATACCTCCCAGTGAAAGATCTTGCACGCAGCTCCTGAGGAAACTAAAGCAGCCAGCAAAGTGAAGCCCATCTCCAATACAGCACCTTGCTTCTAAGCCACAGCAGAACTTCAGACCAACATGCTGATGCCTTCTTGGTACCTAACATCACTAAGCAGAATGCTCAGATGGAGATAGTATTTTTATCTGCACCATACTTGCTCAAGGGCTACAGACCTCCTGGATACACGTAGGCTGAGAGGCAAAGAAATTCAACCTATTGGAACTTCATGGCTTACATATGGTTTTGGAAGCGATGACTTCTGACCTGTAAATGCAGCACTGATGGCAGTAAGACTGGCACTTACACCACTGCATATCTTCACTGGCTTCCTAACTTACTGTTTTCGTCTGTGCAGACCACTAAACTCCTCAGGGAAGGGTCCCATCTCACCTAACACATACTGGGTGTGGGAGCAATTCCAGTTACCTTGACATAATACTCTGATAACAATGCCCTAAAGGACAAGCTGCATGCAAATCAACTAATAAAAAGTTGGGATTGGAATGCCCAACTTCTACATAAATATCAAAGGTCATCATAGGTGTCCTGTAGCTGAAAGATTCCCAAGGAATGCAGCCACTACCACCTGCCAAGGGCTTCATTGTTCCTTTGGATTTTAAAACTCCTGAAGTCATGGTGATCTGCCTACAAACAGGCACTTTGCAACTGTTTCTCCCTACATCTGATAGGGGCTGACACCATCAAAGGGACATTCCCACGAGTCCCCAGGATTAATGGAGAAGAGCTCTCACCTCTGAGGCCCCATCATTAGCTTTCTGTAACTGCCAGAAACCGGAGAAGACTGGGCAGAAGGGGAGATCCTTGTCTTCCTGCTTCCACTGTAACTCCACTGCCTCCTGCAACAACAGATCCTTTCCCTGCTCTCACCTTCAGCTGCTGCATTTACAAACCTGGCTGTGTTCACAGCCAAAAAGCTAAAAGAAGATTGAAGCTATCAAGCATCCCCACATTTCAAAGTCATCTTAATGCATGCCTTCACTTACATTTTTATTTGTCAATATTCATACATTTGAGCTTTGTATCCTGTCCCCTTGTCTGCGGGGAGGAAGCAGCTTATGGAAAATGAAGGTCTGTGCCAAACAATCTGAATCAACAGAAACAATACGAACTCTAGAAAATACATTCTGTGAGCAAAAGCTAGCTCCAGGGCTTCTCCAGCCTAGGAGAGACCGATGGGTGGCACTACAGCCACTTTCAAACCAGAAAAGGTTATGGATAACAGAAGGGGAAGACAGTTTGCTCCCCATGCCCACCCTGAAGGTGACTAGAAATTGTTTTAAAATGCAACAAGGGGGATTTCTGGAGGTAGCAGGCAGAAGGATAATGAAGCTCTGGGCTCCCTGGTATAAAAAAGACAGGGACCTCCTGGAGAGAGTCCAGAGAAGGGCTACGGAGATGATTAAGGGCCTGGAGCATCTCCCCTGTGAGGACAGACTGAGAGAGCTGGTACTGTTCAGTCTAGAGAAAAGAAGACTTAGGGGGGACCTAATTAGTGTTTATAAATATCTTAGGCATGGGATGCAGGGGGAATTGGGCAGCCCCTTTTCAGTGTCTGTGGGGACAGGACAACGGGCAATGGCTGTAAACTGGAGCACAGGAAGTTCCCCACCAACCTGGGGAAGAACTTTTCCCCAGGGAGGGTGACAGAGCACTGGAATAGGCTGCCCAGGGAGGGGGTGGAGTCTCCTTCTCTGGAGAGATTCAAGTCTCATCTGGACGCCTATCTATGTAATATGAGCTGGGAGCTGCTTTGGCAGGGGGGGTGGACCCCCCGCGCTCTCGAGGGCCCTTCCAACCCCTACGATTCTGTGATTCTGTGACTCTGTGAAGTGCCAGCAGACAGAGTCTGGGAGACCAAAAACCCACAGCAAGAGGAGGCTGTCAGGTGAGCAGTTTCTCCATTGCTCCCAAGCCATGTAAATGACTTGCTTCAAACCTAAGTTGAAGTTCAGTAGCTATCCTAAGAACCACCGAAAAGAGATTTGGAAAACACTCTCAGAAGTCATCTAGTTTACCTTGCAACCCCTAAACCAGCTTTGCCCATACACATCCTTAAAGCAGGTTTGCCTGGCTTGCCTTCCACTGCCCCCAAACATCAGGAGAATCAAGGGGATTCCCGAAGTTTTGCTGAGCAAAAAGTATTTCTAGAGCACAAAATACACCATTCAGTACAGAAAAAAATCACACCTTTGTAGAAAAATCCAATCACTAGAGCAGGCTAATGGCTCTCTTTCTATGCAGTAGCCTGGAACTGAGGGCATCCCCTCGATGCACAGCTAGCTAGCCTGGCTCTGTTTCCCAGCCATGGACAACTGCCACGCTGCAGAGCGCACAACAGGCGGGCGATGAGGGATGCTGGGAACAATCTGCTTTTAACCTGGTTCCACTACTGAGAAACAGTCAGGAGGAGAATTTGTTTCAAACTCGCTGCAGAATACCAGTAGGAGACAGAGCCAGGAGTTCTTCTGCCAAAACTGTGCCACTTTTTCCCAGTATTCATTTAGGGAGAAACAGCCTCGGTGGTTACAACACCCCTTGTGTTGTAGTTTCCAGCTCCAGCAGAGGGTAACAGAAGCTGAAGTGGAGCAACACATTCAAAGAGAGTGCAGGCACCTGACCCTGAAACAAGCTTTCAGGTAAACTGATTTAACTCTAGGTAATAAGGCAATTTTTATGGCTATTTAAGCAAGTATATTTTATTACTTTTGATTTTTTTTAAAACAAGTGTAAACAATTTATTGAAGATTTTGAGATGGTATTTCATTTTAGCCAGTATCTTCTACTGGAAAGTCAACTTACTGCTTACAATCACTTCGATATAATAATGTAATCCCTGAGCAGTATAAAAAGACTTTATATATTTAGTCAGATAGCAAAAGCTTACACATTTTAGTCATACAGTTTATATTATTAACTTAGCATCAACCTATTTTATAATATTATTTTTAAAACATTATACAGAAAGCCATGAGAATTTTTCCTGAGGTCAAGCTGCATTGCTTTCACCTAAAAATGTGGTGTATTAGGCAAAAAGGAAACATTTACCCAAACTGAATTAATCTTTTCTGGTCACTATTACCTCCAGTATTACCTCTTTAAACCTACTAAAGAAAAATTCAGGATTCATACAAAATTTCCCTGTTCTTCCAGAAGAAGGAAAATTAACTTTTCCGCTCTTCACATCCCTGATGATTTTTCAGCTTTTAATTAACTGGGTTTGGTATAAACCAAATAGTATATTTTTAAATCTGTAACTGTAAAATCATCAGTAACTTGTGTTAAGCAAGATATACTGTGAACATTTTTTTCTGACGTGGTGGATTTGGCTTTTGATTACAAGATTTCTGCAGAAGCTCATGTTGCTTGGCCACTTAAATTACATTTATTTTATAGACCATGGTAACATACATCCTCTGTTATTTCATGGTTAGGAAGGAACTGAACCTCAGCTGTCTTCCTTCCTAAAGGGTTCTTAAGCACCCCACTGCAGTAGGAACTCCTACCACCATTTCCAATAATTTTCTTCATGTGGAACCAAAAGCATTTTCCACTTGGATGGTTTCAAGAGGCTTTTCAATTAATCAAAACCATATTTTTAACAAATACTGTGTCCTTCAGATTAAGTCATGCAGCTGTACCTGGTTTTTCTCCTCATCTCACCCTACTCCAAATATTCGATATCCCTACAGAAGAGAGGGAACTGCCTTTCATTTTGTCTGTGGGAAAATAAACAACAAACAAGACAAAACACCAATAAAGGACATCAAAACACCAGGCATCCACACTTTATTCAAAGGTATAATTCAAGGCAGTATCTTCTATTTTGTAATACAGGAAAAAAAAGTTGGACTGAAAGCAATAGGAACAGCATGTTCTAGGTCAAAAAAGCTCTTCCAATAATCCCCTGTGGTAAAAGTGATCCAGACCTAGGAAAAGGATACCTTGCCACTTCTTTTTCCCTTTCTTGGCTAGTGTTTGAAGTTCTAAGCCAGTGGAACTGTTTCAGTGAAAAATCAACGACCTATCTCAACAGGATTCAGAGGCACAGAAGTATGTTCAGAGTTAATTCACCACAGACGTTGTGACAGAAACATCTCAGAAGCTTCCTCAGCCAGATCCAACCCGTCGGATTCGAGCCTAAGGACCAGCTGGCCAAAGAACAGTTTAAAATATCCCAAGAGATACGAATGGGGATTTGCTTTTCCCTCCAGCCACAGCAGAGAAAATACCGGTCTGGGGACAAAGCTCCTGTACATGCAGCTTGAGGAAGGAGGGAAGTGACAAAAAAACTTAAATCCTCAGAGACATGCATGTACGTCAGCTGCTGCCAGTGCCAAGCATGATCAGCAGCCTAGCCTGACCAAGAATAAACAGAGCTAACGAGCCTGGAGCAGTGCCAATCAGCATTAGAGAAATTATGTGCCAGGCCAGGGAGTCAGCTAATCCACAGGAAGACTGTAAAAAACACTCCCCAAGAGCTGCCGGAACTCACAGCTACCAGCTGCCAAAGGCTCCTACCCTCAGAGGCTCTTTAAAGTTTGGCTTTGGGATATGGAGCACAAGACCGCTGCTCAGCACGGCTTAGGGGTAACAGGAGAAAAGGGGGAACAACATGCAAACTGGAAATTTGTTTTCTTGTACAGTCCTACCCTGGAACTAGGCAAAAAGGAAGGGCAGCTTCCTCTGCCGCAGGTTCCAATTGCTTGTTCAGCATGGCAGCTCAGCTGGGTGCTGGGGTAGCCAAAAAGCACAGAGCCTGAGCGAAGCGCATCAGGAGGCACAAAAAGCTGTTACACATCTCAGGAGGAAAAACAGCTTCTTCCCTTGTATAAAAAACCCACCCCAAACAACCAACCCCCAAACTTCCATTATACCACACAAACTACGACACCAAATACTCTTCACTGTGAAGAGTCCTAAGGGCAGGGCTTGCCTCCAGCGCTGCTCTTGCCCACCTCAACACCCTCAGCAGCAAGAAGCACCAGGACATTTGCAAATCAAGACCTGAAACAGAGATCCATTCGAAGGCAAGACAGACTGACTTATTAGTGCACCCAGCTTTGGGTTTGGCTACTGGCAGAATCTAGGGAAGCTCAACAACAGGGTGCTAGTTTTTTAGGGAGAAAAAAAGCCAGAATTAAGACAGTGACTCAATATAACTAAACACAGATACTCAAACCAATAGAAACCCAAAAGATTTGTAGTAATATAAAGCTTGAGATAACACTATGACCATAATACTCACGTCAAAGTTGGGGTATTTTGTTGGGTGCTTTTATCTTTAAGCCAAGACAGTAGATGCCTATCTTGGCCCAGCAAACAGCTACACTGCCTTCCTTTCCCCCCAGTACCCAGAACATCAGCCTCTCCAGATTCAAGCCAACACAGAAACCAGCAAAAGCTGCAGATGTTTGACCCATCTCGAAAACATAGATTCAACCCCCTCAGAAACGTGATTCTGGAGCACAAAAACTAGAGCAGGCATTCACAAAACACTGCCAAAAGGCACCACTCCTACTGTCAGGAAGAAAAAGCATGTCAGACCCTTTTTGTCCTTGCCAATAGTAACATTATATGACAGATTTCCTAAATTTGTACGTCTGTCTTGTCTGAAAAGGAGAGGAAAGCAAAAGGCAAGATCTCCCTCCCCCAAGTCCACGGTTCTCCCCAACACCCTTGCACCTACCACATATGGAAAAAGCGACAGGTTACCTAGATTGCCTGGGCACTACTTTGGAATGCAGCTGAAGACAAATATGCAACCCACAGCTTCTGCCACCACCCGTAGATCAGAGCTTTCATTTGTACTTTATCTGTACTCCTGCGTGCGCTTGCGTCAGCATGGCAACACTTTGCCAGGCAGTGACAGACTGTTACTGGGACTGCAAATCCATCCCAGAGTGGCACCGCGAGCACTGAAGTACAGCTGCAAACAACAGCACGCCATCGCGCTGCAAGGGGCTCGGAAGAGGTCAGGCATGGGGCTGACAGCAAGGACTCCCTGTTGATATTGGTAATTTTCCACCAGGTACCAAGTCAGCAGAACAACACGAGGAGAGTTTAACAGGCTAAAGTTTTACCTACCGGAAACAGGAAACATGCCAAGCTTCATTCACGGTCTTGTAGAGGCGCTGACCAGCAGCAATACTGTCCCCGCATCCTAGACATCTCCAGACTTCTTCACCTGCATGCAAACAGCAACAGCTTTACATCACAGAAAATAAGTGCTGCCACATCCCTGGGAAAGAACAGCTTTGAATTACAGAAGTGCCAGGAAAGCCTCCACACACGGGAAGTTAAGCCAATACCAGGCAGTCTGTAAGCTCCCAGTTTGAACTCTGACATCTTCTTATTTTTTACCCCAGACAGAACATCACCATCTGCTCCTTCCCGTTCTGCAGAAGAAAGCAAGATGACTTTTCCCAGAACACAGCTCAGTTCCAGCTGCACTAGCCTTCAGAACAGAGCTTTCAGCCAGGCCGACTGGTCCAGCGTAACAATTCCCGCAGAGAACCCATGCTGGCCCAGGAAGCCGCGCTGCTATTTCCCCTACGCCACTGACTCAGCAGCGCATAACATTCGCGCTCATTTGTATAATTAATTGGATTTCCCAGAACTGAAAGAAAGGAAAGGCAAACTTTATTCAGTAGAGAACAACTTGACTACCAGGAAGGAATTGCACACTTGAATGAATATTCCCGTAGAAACCGTGCAGCCAGCCCCAGGCTGTAGGAAGAAGGGTGATGCTGCTGGCCTGTTGGCCTTTCAGAAAATACTTGGGGTATTCTCTGCCAGAGCTGCCACAACGCCCCGATCGAGCTAGTTGGCTAGAATCACAGAATCGTAGGGGTTGGAAGGGACCTCGAGAGCTCATGGGGTCCAACCCCCCTGACAAAGCAGCTCCCAGTTCATATTACATACATAGGCATCCAGACGGGACTTGAATATCTCCAGTGAAGGAGACTCCACCCCCTCCCCGGTCAGCCTATTCCAGTGCTCTGTCACCCTCACTGGGGAAAAGTTCTTCCCCATGTTGGTGCGGAACTTCCTGTGCTCCAGTTTACAGCCATTGCCCCTTGTCCTGTCCCCACAGACACTGAAAAGGGGCTGGCCATTTCCCCCTGCATCCCATGCCTGAGATATTTATAAACACTAATTAGGTCCCCCCTAAGTCTTCTTTTCTCCAAACTAAACAGTCCCAGTTCACTCAGTCTGTCCTCATATGGGAGATGTTCCAGGCCCCTAATCATCTCCATAGCCCTTCTCTGGACTCTCTCCAGGAGGTCCCTGTCTTTTTTATACCAGGGAGCCCAGAACTGGACACAACACTCCAGGTGGGGCCTGACCAAGGCAGAGTAGAGGAGGAGGATCACCTCCTTTGACCTGCTGGCCACACTCTTCCTGATGCATCCCAGGGTCCCATTGGCTCTCTTAGCCAAAGCACACAAGGTAGGAAAAACAGCTTGAAAATTTGTGCAGAAATCTGGCACGCTGCACTAGCCAAAATCCAGGCAGCTGTGCAGGCATGGTAAAGCAAGAGTGGAGGATCTGATGAGCATAGGATGGGGCAAGGAACATATCACACAGCCCATCTCAAACCTGTTTCTTCCGGCTACTCAGTGTTTACTCGCAGTGAGGTTGCATAAGGAAAGAAACGAGCTTTGAGAAGGAAACCCACTAACCACAGACTTCCATTTTCCAGCGAACGTTAAAACTTCGTAGTTGCTCAGGCAAGATGATACCAAGGTCAAGTTCCTTGAAGTTATACAAACCAGAGGTCATTGGACTTCCACACCCTTTTACTCCACAGCGTAGGTCAGTGACAACCTTCCAGAACATCCAAGGTAAAAATCTCCTTGCATGTATCGCACAAATAGCTGTTTCAGAGGAAAAACTTGTTGCTCAACCACAATCAAGCGCCAGCTCACCAGTGGGCCAGCTGTCCCCACAAATGCCTCCATGCAGACCGCACTGCAGGGCAGGATTCACTTGAGCACGACATGAGGTGCGAGTTGCTTGTTCAGGTCCCAACCCAGCACCGGTGTCTGCGTGCTCCTGCTACCTGGAGTGCAGAGAACCACACCTGACCTCAGGTACGCACAACGGAGTGAGGGTTAGGAGAAACATGGAAAAAAAGCCGGCATTACTCTTCTTCTGTGGCACAGGCAGCTCGTTCAGGATGCCAAACAGGCTTGGAAATACAAGGCGAAGCCCATGCCGCAGCACACAGGTGGCCGATGCTCTCCTTGCCAAGCAGCGCTCAAGAAGCCCGAGACCCCCAAAAAGGCTGAAACACGGCATCCTGAGGGTCTGTCTCTGCGCTGCATGACACAGGCCCACGATGCAAACACGAATACAGGCGGCAGATCCCCAGGTAGGGGCCACCTCCCCTCCAGCTTCTGCCCGGCGGTACCCAGAGGGGCTGAGCAGCTCGCAGGCAGAAACGAACCGAAATCGCTTGAGTATCCAGACGTGACGGAAATGAAAAACGCAGAGCAGGAAACAGAGCGAAGGAAAAGCCACCGGACACCAGCAGCGCAGCGGGGCCGCCGAGTTCCCGGCCGGCCGGCACGCAGCAACTCCCCCAGCAGCAGCAGCTCCGGCGGGCACCGTCCGGCCCCGCGCCCGGGAGGGCAACCTTGCCCCGGCGGGGAAGGCGGGACCTTGCACG
>VZTU01032176.1:0-31117 GCA_013400835.1 Zapornia atra | reverse complement strand
GGGGGGGGCCGGCCTGACCGCAGCGGTGCGCGACCGCTTGCCGTGGCCAGAGCCCTTTCCTGGGCAGGCTTTCTCCTGCCGCCTGGCCCGTGGGCAGTGTCCGTTTCCCCCTGGACTCCTTCAGCCGCGAGGCATGTCAGAAGGGGGCTTAGAGAGGCCCTGGTCACACGCCTTTGAGTTTGCCTTTGCTTCTTCCTTTGTCAGGTGGCCTTAAGAAGGGTCGGTGCCAGCCTGCTCGGCCTAGCCTGAGGTATCTTGCATCTCTTTTCAAGCTTTTGTTTCACTAGAAAAAAAAATAGCGTATGTTGCATTTGCCCTGCTTACAGCTTTTAAATGACCATTCCTCATCCCTCTGGCAGCAGGGCAATATAAATCACTCCTGCCAGTTACAGCATCAGCCCTGGGTGGCAGAAATCTCGTGGCTCTGCATGTTCCATAAAGGAATTAGTACAGTTATGGATAAGAAAAGTCCTTTTTCTTGGGAAAAAAAAAAACCCAACCCATGTTGCAATTGGAAAGCCAAGCATTCATCTGGAAAGCAACACCTGACTTGAGAGCCTGGGAATGGAGGTGGTGCCATTATAGCTATGTTTGCACCATTTCTGAAGGCTGGCAGCTTAGTAAAATCCCCTCTCCTGAGACAGGTTTTTATATGAATTGTGGCAGTATACACAGGGGCTGTATGCAGGAGAGGGGATGTCCTGTTGTCACTTGTTTTTGTAGGCTGTTTTGATGAGAAAAAAGCATCTGATAATTATGCTGGAGGTGGCTAAAGATCTTTAGCTCTCTTTTGGGAACTGAACTGTTTGTACCAGGCAATTTTCTACCTTTCTTAGCAGCCTTCCCTATCAAGTATTAATTAATTACCAGAGGGTGGAAGGTTTTATGGTCCCTTATCTCTTGTTTGTGGGAGAGCACCAGGTGTTCCTTGCTTTGAAAGATATAATCCTTTTTAAAATTTTTTATTTTAAACAGGCATGAGGTGAATGGTCATGATGAGGATGGAAATGAGCTACAGACAACACCAGAGTTCAGAGCACATGTTGCAAAGAAACTGGGAGCAATGCTAGACAGGTAATGGCTTGCAGTACTAACTTGTTCTACAGGTGAAGTACACCAATGTTTTTGTGTGCTTGAAGCAGGAAATTTAGTGTAAACTTCCAATATTCCATGAACTAACCTGGCCCATGTGTTGTGCCCCTCAGGTAAAGCACACACACACACACCCCCCATGCAGCTCTGCATCTCTCCATTTGCCTCTGTGGTGAATGTGTTGTGGGGAGGAAAAGGCAGCATTTGGATGCCTTCCTGCTTCTGTGATTTAAAGGCTGGCACAAGAACCTTTCATTTACTCTTACAGGTGAAGCCAGTACCTTGTTTGGAGTTGTGCCAGCACTACCCCTCTGACTGGGCTGCTGCTGTCTTTGTTTATTGTGTAAATACAGCCCCCAGAACTAGAATTCCTGGTGTTTAGAGTTGGCTTTAGCAACATTGCTCTTAAGTCATTCTTGTGCCACGTGTTGCCAAGGAGAGAAGGCATGGTCTGCTCTGAAAGCAGGGTGGTGACACAGCTTCACCAAGATGTGAGATGCTACATAACATCTCCCTGGAGTCTTTGTTTCCTGGAAACACCCCACTTCAGCTCAGTTTGCACTAACCACTCTTAAGATCTGACTGAGGCTTTCTGTTTAGCTTCATCACGGTCTTGAAGGACTCCTCAGGAGCTTCACAAACTTCTGTGCAACAGTGTGACTCTGCAGATGATGGTGAGTCCTAGTCACAGCTATTGTGGCTGTTATGTGATAGTGAAGTGATGGCAGGTGGGATGAGTATTCTCTGTGGCCAGTCATACACCCAACTGACTAACAAGCATCTGCAATAGGAGGGTTTGTTACTTTGAAGCTGTGATTCCTGGGCCTTAACTTCTCTCAGATGATCCCAAATAATTGCTATCAAGCACTATAGCAATGCAGGAACAGCAGGGAGGCTTCCCAGGGAGGAGATTGCTGTTGATTGCTTTCACCTCTGGTTTATATTGTGGCTAAAACTCCCTTTTCCACACTTCAGGTTTTCGCCTCTTCTCTTCCTCTGTCCCAGGAGACTCTGGGAGATCAGAGCCTTGTCCTGCAGCAAGGAGACAGCTATCAAGCTCCAGGTGAGGTGGTGTCAACTGCTTTGCTCCCAAATTACTGTTGTGTCCCACATTTCAGAGGCAGTTGGGACTCTCACAAGGGAGAAGGAAGCTGAAGAGCTTGAGAAGTGTTTATTTATAACCCCTGTGTTTGACTAGAACAGATTTTGTTTCTTTTTCTAGTGCCAGGGAGCTAGAAATGTTTGTGGCAGATGTTCTTTCACCCTCCTAGCATGTGTAAAGAACAGGCAACCTTCAAACTGGTTAAATGCTAACTTGTGTTGGAGTCCCAGAGCTGCTGGGTGTTTATCAGGTGTTCCCATCTTGGATGACTCTGCTGTTTGTGCTTTGGGTGAATTCAAGGCTAAAGGATAACAAGCTCCTTTCCTTTCCTTACCTTTCCAGTGACACAGACAGTGACCAGGAGTGGCAAAAGTACCAGGAGGCTGCTGTGTCAGCCACAGACATTCTGAAGCAAAGTGCTTTTCCTGCATTGGCTCAGGATCCCAGTGGGGATCAGAGTCAGGGTTATGTAGAGCACAGACAGAAAAAAAAGAAGAAAAAGAAAATCAGGGGAGAGAATAATATTCAAGAGAAAAGAACAGGCCCAGTAGAGTGTGACCAGACCAGCAGAGATTTGCCACGGTTGGTGTCTGCAAATGGATGGTGTGAGAGACAGGACAGCAACTGTACAGACACCTCAGGGTCACCAGCAGTTGTAAAGAAGAAAAAGAAGAAGAAAAAAAGAGAATGAAGATTTTTGCTCTGTGAATGTGATGGATGAAGTGTGCTGGAAAAAACCCAACCCTAACAGGAAGAGTTGTTGCAGATGAGGGAAAATTAATTGGCAAAGCTTCTCTTCTAAAAGCTCAGTGGCCTGAGAGTCTAATTAAGTGACTTCCTATGTTGTTGGCATCCCCTGGGGAAGGGAACACTGTTCTCCTAGCACAGCAGTTATCTGTGCTGCTGCTTCTGCAGGCCTAGTGTAAAAGGATTAAATGCTGTGCAGAGACTGGTGTGACAGAGGGATGTAATCAGAGCTGCATCCCTCCTGGGCTGTTCCTTCACCAGATCTTGTGTCCTGGAGAAAGTATGTGGTGAATTGAATTTGGTTCACATGGCAACAGGTGATCACCTCCTTTTTCTCTCCTAGTTGCCTACTAAGAATAGCTCCAGCCAGTGGGAGACTTACTTATCAAAAACATCCTGTCCCATACCAGGGCCCCCTTATTTTGTCCCCCTGTGATCACCATAACAATCTGTTGTTGAAACCTGTCATGCTACTAATCCCTCTGTAATCTGCACCTCTCCAGGGCCCCTGCATGTAAACAGTGTGTGCAGTGAGCTGATTTCACAGTTGTTACAAATAGGTAGCTCTCCAAGTTGGTCCTTTGAATTTTTTCATGTATATTTCTATGGCATTTTTGTTATTAAATTCTGCTATATTACAAGTTTTGTTTAATTTGGCAGACTTTGTACAACAGTGTCTTTCTTGCTGTATTCAGATGGCTTCCCCAGCAGAGATAACAATGGCCAAGGATGGCTTTTAGTTGCTTGGTGGTCGATGTGTGAGACTGCTCCAGGAAGGAATTAAGCCTAACTTGAAAGTCACTGTTCCCAGTCCTTATTTTCACTGGTGATGACTTTTGTCTCTCTGAAATACAGTGAGTTTGGATAGTTTTTCAGTGTGGCTCTCAGCCTGTTCATGCTTCAGCTCCAGTGTTTCAGGAAATAACCTGCTATTAGATAAATATTCTTCTTATGTTTGTGGGTAAGTTTCAGTAGTTGCAACTCATTTGTCCTGTTCAAGAGACCAGAAACCCATACTAGAGAACATGAAATAGCAAACTCTTGCTCTTTGAGTGTGGGAAAACCCAAGATGTTTTCTTACTGTAAGATCCTTGCAGGTTTTTAATCAAGAAAACACAGTTGGCATCCAAAACCTGAAAGGCTCAGTCACCTGCATGTGATTGGCTGGTCAGTGACCTGAGTGTGCCAAGTCTTATGGCCAGTTAACACTTCAGTCTGTGCAAGGTGGTACCTGGGATTTCAACACACAGTGGGCTACAACTGTCTTTTAACTTGGTTTACACTGATTATTTTTACACTGTGTGGAAGCTGCATGTATTTGCAAGTGATGCATGGGGGAGATGAGGAAACAATTCTAGGATAAAATTCCTCAAAGACTCTAGTGAAATCAGTCTCTGATGGGTGACAGTATCCAGAGCAAGCTCCTGGCAATACAAACTGGAATGGGCATCTGCAATATTGAAATATCCAGATATGATAACTTGAGAGTTTATTGTTGGGCTTGGTCTTTTTTAATTCTCCCTTATATCTCAGCCTTTTTTAAAGAGTCTTGAGCACTTTCTAGTCTTGATATTTTCATCCATTTCACAGTTGAAGGAGTAACTGTTTCAGTCACAATGACACCAGCATGTTAATTGGGGCTTTTTCATGTCTGGCTGGTGACATACCAGTGATGTGAAGGGTGAGAGTAAATAGGAGAGGAATCGTTGGAAGAGGAATTGTATAAGTAGGGCCAAAGCCCTTCCCTCAGTGCAAGTAAACCCCTTAAACCCCAGGGTGATTATTTGGATATCAAGAACTACAGAATCTTGCCTATAGGGAAGCTAAAAATGACCTGTAAAATGAGTCCAAGCTGACATCTTCAGGGAGTACAGCTGAAGGAACTGCTGCTCTTTGGAGCGTGGGATCCTCCCAGGTCCTGTGCAGTGAGGACCTGTGGAAAATGCCATCCCCTGCCTCATTCAGCAAGGGGAAAGATTCTCATCTCCTGAGAATCCACGTGGTTAAAGCAGAGAACTGGAATCTCCTCACTGCTGTTCAACTTTTAATTTCTGCATTTAAAACAAAGCAGAGCCATACCAAAAATAACCAAGCCATTTCCACTAGGATAGCATGATTTTTAGAGCAGGTTATTTTTAACTGAGGATGTTTGGTATTATTGTTGGAATGTTTGGTAGTTAATTAAAGGATTTGTAGGCTGTGATCCCATACTGACAGGCTTGTGCCAAACCATTCCTGAATGTATTTCTTGGTGATTTTCATTGCAGTCAGGAGCCAGGTTGTATCACTCTTGCCTCCAAGGCACTGTCATTTCTCATAGTTCCCATTGGTGGTGCTTTACAGCAAAGGAGGTGAGTATGTTAAAGATGGTGTCCCCTCTTCAGCAGCTCAGCTTTGCTCTCTCCTGCATGGTTTAGTCTGGTGTTGGCAGGTTTGTACAGGCCCAGCTTGATGAAGGCTGAGCAGAATGAAAGTCCATCCACACCCTGGTGTTTTTGCCATATTGTGTCCAGGTCCTTGTGGCAGTGGGATTCCTTCTTGGGCAGCCACAGAAGAATGTCTGGTCATTCTAGGCTGACCTGTGTGGTTTGGTTTGCTTGGGGTTTTGGGGGGTTAGGGCATTTTAGCAGAGCCAGCATCATCTTTCCATGGTCTGAGACATCTTCTCTCATGGAGGCAGCTGAGGAAGGGATTTGTGTGAGGCAGTAGGGGCTGGACATGGGCTGAGTGCAGCAGCCTTGCCTTCCTGTGGCAGGTGGTGGTGACAGTGATGGCAGACAGTTGGAGCTGCAGCTGGCAGGTGGGCCATGGCAGTGACTCTGGAGCCAGCTGTCTTGGTTACTGAGTGGAGGATGCCATCTGCGTGGAGATGAAGGTCTCGATGACGTTGTGAGTGGACGGCAGCAGCTGACTGTGGCTGTTGGTGGAGTCAGAGCTTTGGTACAGCACCAGGCTGCTGGAGGACACTGTCAAAGGCACAGACAAAAGGTAAGGACAAATTCTCACTGCAGCCCCTGGTGTGTGTGTGCAGGAGCTCATCTTTCCAGCACGACTAAAACCCTCCTGGCATAGGGCTGTAACTCCTGCTTCTCTTTTGTGTGCTGTTTTATTCTTAGCTCAAGTACAAAGCTAGCCTGAAAGCACTGATGGTGGCAGGGAGATCAGATTTGAGCATTCTAGTTGATTGTTAACATCCTAGTTCTTCTCTTAGAATTGGGAAGATCCAACTGCCATCTCTTCATGAAGGAGTCTTGGGCTCTTCAGCCCTGAAAACTACTGCCTGCAGGATTGGCTGTGCCTGGGCACTGATTTTTGACAGTATTTTAAAGGTGGTTTTTCCTCTCTAGATTCTGAAGAAGGGTTCCATTTCTACAGTCTGGCCTTCTGCAGCCTGCACAGACTGTGCTCTGAATCTTTTCCTTGTACCAGCTTTTCAACCCCCTGCAAACACTTAACAGAGCCCTCTAAGAGAATGGGGAGCCCCAGTTACCCATTTTCTGTCTGGATTTCACAGTTTTGGCAGGAGAAACAGCAATATGGGGTTTAAAGTGATAGTGGCTGCTGCCCTTACCAGCAGGGCTGGAGGTGAGGCGAGGGCCTGGCTGCAGGTGCTGGATGGTTGTGTCTTGGTTCTGTAAATGTATCGTTGGTGCCTGTGACACTGGGGTATGCATCCCAGACTCTGTGTGAGTCTCTGAGTCAGATGTGAATGCCTAGGGAAAAGAAAGTTAGCAGTGCCTGGTTTCTACATCCCTTCTAACAGGCATGAGAGAAGAGCGAGCAGGTGCTGTTTCCAAGGAGATTAAATCATCCTTGATGATGCAGTGAAGAGCTTCTCTAATGCCTCCAGTATTGCAGCTGGTACCAGCAAGGTGAGGAGATAAGAAAGATCATCCTGCTGGGATGACATAGATCACACACCCAACAAAAACTCTTTGACAAGCAAGGAGCTACCTGCAGCCTGGTGCAGTTCCAAAGTGGGGGAAGAAAGGCTTGTGCTAAAGGCTGTTACCTGTTTGGTTGGTGTCAGGTTAGTCAGGGCGCTGAGATTGGCTGTATCTGTTATCACCATGGTTTGTGGTAAGAGGCCTGTATGTGTGTATTGGGCCACTTCAGACTTGGGGCCGTAGAGAGCTGTGCATGAAAGAAAACAAGGTTGTGTGGATGCTGGAGCTTTGCATGAGGTTATTAGGCTGGCTGAGTCGTTTTCCTCATACACCTGGGCCTGCTGTCTGCCTCTGAAACAGTGGGAGTGGAGGGACAGGGAGGTGAATGCAGGAGAAAAATCATTTCATAATTAAAGCAACAAATAATAGAAGATGAGAATAGAGTGCTGTGAGCCCAGGGACCCAGCAGAAGCCCCTGAACAGAGCCTTGAGTCTTTGGTTTGCTTGAGCAAATGGTTTCATGCTCTTACCGTGAGGGTTCTGTATCTGGGCCATGGTAGCCATGAAGGGGCTCTGGTTGATGTGGCTCTGGACCTGCTGCATAAGGGGCTGCTGGTAGGATGGGTGCAGTTGCTGGGAGAACTGGACGGGCTGCAGGGTGGTGAGGCTGCTCCCCATGCTGTTTATTACAGGTACACTCTGGGGCTGGGTTGAGGCCAGGCCTGAAAAACAAGGACTGATGACAGCAGTGTCACACGATGGGAGGGGTTTAGCTGCTCTGCAGTGGGGCATCTGAAGTAGTGATGATGGCAGATCTGTCACCACAAGGTGACTTTGGATCCTGCTTTTCAAGTGTTCAGATTATCTGTGACTTTTGAATAGGCTTCATGCCTGTGAAATAGAAGTGGAAGCATGCAATGCAGGTGAGTACCATAAAACCACCTCTGACATTGTGTTTGTTCCTGTGTACATCCTCCTGTACCAGTATAGGCCCCTTTCCAGTTTAAGTGATAACCTGATAAAGAGCTCCAGGCCCTGCTCAGAAGTAAACTCTGACATCATCCTTTGTCCAGTTCATTTTACTCTTTTATTTATGAACCTGTTGGTGAGAGAGCTGTAGCTGTCCAGCCACATGGAATGGAATTTAAGCTCATTTTGCTTTGATGAGGTGTGGAATTTGGACCAGTGAGAAAGAGGTAGAAGGTTTCACATGTTACTTCTCATTTCTCACAGCTGTCCAGACCCTGTTCCTGTAAATCAGCAAGTCTCTCCAGCACTGAGAGATTTCCACTGTGTGAAAATAGCCAATTTTTTTGTTTGTTTGTACAAAATTAGAATCTATATCATAATTTGGGGTATAAATGAGGAAATGGAGATCAGTTCACAGCTGTCACCGCAGAACAAAATAAGGCCTCTCTTCCTGGGAAGAAACTATAAGAGGAGAGTATACATTTTATATTCCTCTATCTAATGAGATGCACTTTGGCAGTAGACTAGTCTTGGAATGAAAAGAAATCCCATCCAAGTCCAGAAAAGCTGTCTAAGTAGATAAAAAAATAAAATATATAAAATAATTACTGCTGTGGGTTCCAAAGGCATATGCTGCTCTGTGCAGGAAGTAGAACAGGAGATTTTGTCTCTCAAGCACTATAAACATGCTTCAGTTTTCACAGCTTTAAGGAAGTATTACATTTATATTTGGGAAGATGCAGAGCAACAAAAGGTTGATGTAGGAATAGATTGCAAAAGTCCCTTGCTCTTTAAGATGTGGGTTTGTGTGTAACTTAGTTCTAGTGTGAATAGGGAACATCTGTCCCTTAATTCCACTGGCACCTGTGAGTAGTGCTGCTGGAGATGCTCAGTGTGTGTGATGATCCCCCCAGGTTCACTGCCAGCTTAGCACTGTTGTCTCTGAAACCCAGGCAAGTCACAGAATCACAGAATGGGCTGGGTTGGAAGGGACCCCAAGGATCATAGAGCTCCAACCCCCCTGCCACAGGCAGGGCCACCAACCTCAGGCCTGGAGCTACACAAGGTTGCCCAGGGCCCCATCCAACCTGGCCTTGAACACCCCCAGGGACGGGGCATCCACTACTTCTCTGGGCAGCCTGTTCCAGCCCCTCACCACTCTCTCTGTAAAAAACTCCCCCTAATATCTCATCTAACCCTTCCTTAAGGTAGGTTCTTCCTTGGGTAACTCTAATGACTGCAGGTAGTGCTCTGTCTGAACCCTGATGAGCAGAGTCGTTCCAGAACAGTACTCACCTATCACCAGGGTGGAGGCCCCTGTGTTGGTGAACGCTGGTGCCAGGGACGGGGTCTCCCCCGCCCCGATGGCCATGACCCCGGGCAGTGATGCCATGATGAGGTTCTGAGTCTGCTGGCTCAGCGTGTGTGGATTCTGCTCCAAGCTGTGCAGGGCAGTCAGGGTGCTGACAGGTGGGAGAGTTCCCCCAGGAGCTGAAACCTGTGTGAAAGGAGGGTTGTGAAAACACCATCTGCAGAAGGTTGAGCAGGAGGAGTCTCAAAGCCATGATGAATGTTCTTCTCCCTCCTCCTGCCTGCTCTGATTACATGTGAACTCAGAGACTTCACACTTGCTTGTCTGCAGTTTCCTGTGCTCATTGTTTCACAGGCAAAAGTCAGCTGTACTAACTAGTACTGAGTGAATCCTTGCTGCTTGAGTTCTTTCACATCTGAGAAGTCATAAGGGCTTTACAGAAAAGGCTAAGGTTAAACTCCTGCTGCATTCTCTGTAGGGAAAGTTTATCCTCTGTTTTACAGCTGAGGGTAGAATACAATGCTCAGAGAAGTTAAGTGACTCTGGTAATTTGATGTAGTAATTTTACATGCAGAGTTCACCACAGAATTTAGAAGTTCCTCTTTCCTTGTTCACCTTTTCCTCTGAGAAATGCCTGTAATTTCCCTTTCACAGCAAGTGTCTTTTAGTGGTCAGGAAGAGTTGCTGAAAAGTTGATTTAGACCTTTTCCTCATCTGGTGTGCTTTTTAGGCTGCAGTACCTAGCAGTTCCCTGCTGCTAGAGAGGAAATGTTCTGTTCTACTGAGCAGGTGCTGTTCTGTGCTTGGGTGTCTTGCTGATTCAGTCTGTCCTCAAGTCTTTGAGAAACCTAGTAACTTGGTGAGTAACCTAGTGACTGTTTTGTCAGCCTCTAAAATGAGCCACCTAACCCATGGCTATGCTCTAATGGGGTTCTGAGTTTGCCAGGCCCTTTGGAGACCTGTAGTTGAAGTACTGTGGAGCAGCATAATAGCATTCCAGTAATTTGGCTGATAAGGTTCAGTGCTTTACACTTTTTTTCCTCCTCTCAGACAAAAAGCTGTAAGGAATCTTTAGTAAATATAAACACCAACAGATGAAACAGTGGGACAAATCATCTCCATATCAATTTCAGAAGACAGCTGTAGAAGACCTCATGAAAGACTTCTTTTCTTCAAGGAGAGACCAGAAAGCCAGCAATGTATGTGACTGAGATGTAAATTCCTCTATACTGAACTTCACTTTGCTGCAAGCTGCTCTGCACTAATGCAAACTTCTGCCAAGTGTTTCCCTGTAAGCAAGGGAACATGTGCAAACTGGAAAGGACCAGTCATGTAGCTCTATTACTTCATTGTGAATGACATGGGAAAAGGTGCAGTCAAATCTCAACAGGAAATTTGCTTTCAGAAGGCAGATGCTCCAGTCCAGCTCCTCAGTAAATGTCTCAATGGTGTGTGCTGCATACACACCAATTTAGCCCATGTTGGGCTTAATTTTTACAGGTAAGATAAATGTAAGTACAGGTCTCTGTTCCATTAAGCTCATTGGTGTGTGATCAGCTATCCTGAGTCCTGTAGTGCTTGAATGAGCTGGAGGAGAGATGATGAAAGTCTCTCTAGGGAAAGGAGGAGAGAACAGGGATTCCTGGGAAGAAGAAAATTATGTCATACCTTGAGCTCTGTTTGTTTCAGAATAGACTGGTTTGATCACAGAGAAATGGCTGTACTTCTTACTTTCATTCTCTACTATCTGCCCTTACCAGCAGTCTAGAAGAGCACATGTGTGTCAGGACTGCTCATGTCATATCATCAGTGCAAAGTGGCTATGTGCTATCTCCATAAGAAGATGGTTTTAGGAGTATTCTAGGAAAAACTACTTCTTAATACCATGAGCAGAGGACCTGATGTCCTCCAGTCACTAGAACTTAAGTATCCATCACTTACCAACTTAGTGTCTGTGCTCAGTAGGTTCTGGCTGGGCTCCAGTCCTGGGGGAGAAACCTGGTGCAGGATGGTTTGGGTGGTCACCATGGAGCTGTTCCCATGGTGGTTGCTGCTGGAGGACTCTGCCTCGCTGGCTGGCTGCTGGTTGTACCTCACTCCTGTATCACACCAGGAAGGAAGCTGGCAGTCAGAAATGAGAAACTGAGAAGCTTGGGCAGCTTCAGCTTCCTTGGCAGGCACTTCTCTTAGATGGAGACAAGGTGGGTAGTGGGGGGACCAGGAGAACAGGCGTTCTCCTCACCCTGCCCTGGCTTTTTTCTGTGACTTGGTACAACTGCTCCCTCAAACACTAACTTGAAGGTATGTCTCTGTGTGCTGCCAGGAGCAGGCAGGGTTCATTAGAAGCCACCCCTCTGAATGTGGGTGTAGAGAGGAGAGCAAAGTCATCTCTTCCCAGAGTGAGAGCAATTAGCAGCTCTGACGCATGGAGCTGAAAAAGCTCTGCTCTTTCTAGATGGTGAGTGACCTTTCCTGATACCTGGAAACAAAGTCCCAGACTCTGGTGCTGATACCTACCATGAAAGGGTAGGAGGTGCACACCTGAATGAAAGGATACAGAACTGCCTTGTGATGGCAGCTGGTGAACGACTCCTTGTGAGGGGGTTACTGCTGCCTGCCAGCTGTGGGGAGTGCAGGAGGTCAGAAAGTGGGGAGGTTTGGCTGAAAGCTTTGTTACTGAACTGCATGTCACCCTTGCTTTTCTAGCCACTCCAGTCTTACTGCTGGTGCTCTTTCCTTGGATCAAGTATGCTTTCTTTCCAGTAGTACATTCACCCCCTAAAGGGGGGGACTTGGGAGGGAGGGTTTTGGTGACTGGGTTGGGGTATAGAATCATAGAATCATATCATAGAATGGTCTGGGTTGGAAGGGACCCCAAGGATCATAGAGCTCCAACCCCCCTGCCACAGGCAGGGCCACCAACCTCCAGGCCTGGAGCTACACAAGGTTGCCCAGGGCCCCATCCAACCTGGCCTTGAACACTTCCAGGGATGGGGCATCCACTACTTCTCTGGGCAGCCTGTTCCAGCCCCTCACCACTCTCTCTGTAAAAAACTTCCCCCTAATATCTAATCTAACCCTTCCTTCCTTTAGTTTTAATCCACCCCCCTTGTCCTGCCATTATCTGCCCTTTTAAAAAGTTGAATCCCCTCCTGCTTATAAGCTCCCTTCAGGGACTGGCATGCTGCAATGAGGTCCCCCCACAGCCTTCTCTTCTCCAGGCTGAACCAGCCCAGCTCCCTCAGCCTCTCTTTGTAGGGCAGCTGCTCCAGCCCTCTGAGCATCCTCGTGGTTCCTCTGACCCCTCTCCAACAGTTCCACATCTTTCTTGTATTGGGGGCCCCAGCTCTGGACACAGGACTCCAGATGGGGCCCCAGGAGGGCAGAGCAGAGAGGGACAATCCCCTCCCTGTCCCTGCTGCCACCCCTCTGCTGATGGAGCCCAGGATCCCATTGGCCTTGCGAGCTGCCAGAGCCACTGCTGGCTCATGTTCAGTTTCTCATCCACCACAATCCCCAAGTCCTTCTCAGCAGGGCTGCTCTCCAGGAGCTCTTCTCCCAGTCTGTATCTGTGTCTGGGATTCTTCCAGCCCAAGTGCAGCCCCTGACCCTTGGCAGTGTTGAACCTCATTAGGTTCCCCCGGGCCCATCTTTCCAGCCTGTCAGGATCCCTCTGGATCCACCCATGTCTCTTGCAGATCTCCCTCTGGCTTTTCCTTACCGTGAACTTTGCTGGGTGAGAGAGCAGATGGTGGCTGGAGGGAGGAAGAGTTGTGAGGAGTCAGAGGGGTAGCAGAGGTGGGCTGTGGTCCACTGAAGGTGTCCATGGCCAGCTTGTGGCGGAAGGCCTCCTCCTTCCTGCGATTGGCAAACCAGTTGTAAACTCTGACCTCTGTCACCAGGTTCGAGCCCAGTCCCTGGGCCTGGGATGGGGAAACGCCTCTTTGAATACACTCTGCCCTGTTGGGGAGAGCATAAGGAGAGCGTTGCTGAGCTGGGCTTCACCAGAGACACAGAGGAAGTGCAGAGTCCCAAAGTGGCTGTGGTCTGGCACAGGGTGGAGGGATCCTGCCAGGTATAGCAAGACATGAAGCTTCACTGATGCTCTGTGAACAGTGAATGCTCAGCTGTGGCATTTCAGTCAAACGTGACTGGTGTCAGTGGTGACACCCACTGCTGTACTGCTAGAGGCTCTAGCAAACACCAAGAAGACAGAGGGGATTTGCTATGCCCCTCTGCCTCAAAGCTAGACATCCATCTTTACCTGTTGCACTCTTCTACCAGTGCCTCTCTCTCTTCTTTGCTGGGATTTTTCTGTCTCTCATAGGCCTGGAACAGGATCTGTTGTGAGGCAGGGCCCCACTTAAAGCGGTTTCTTCTTCCCTTCTTGGTGGGCAGGTCATCTCCCATGGGCTCCTCTGTCAAGATACCCTGGCCAGCATGTGTGAATTCTGCAGGCACAAAGGGGCAAAGGAATTAGCTTTTTGGAAGAGTTTCCAGTAGTGCCATTCATTTGTGTGCTTAACAAGCCCAGTGCAAGTTACCCTTGGAGAAGATCTCATACAAAGGGAGGGAATCTCAGCAGGGTGGAAATAAAGTTCCATAATCTGCTAAAACTGATCAGATGTTCCTAGCAGGACCATATTTATCTGTCTCATTTTACTTGCAACCCACCCATACAAAAATGAGTAAGACAAACTGCAGACAGGCTCATTAATGTCAAAGTGCTGCTGCAGGGATAGGTTCCCAATTGGTGCTGATAATGAAGGGGCTTAGAGGGGGCAAGGTAATCACACAGAATCATAGTGGTTGGAAGGGCCCTCGAGAGCTCATGGGGTCCAACCCCCCTGCCAAAGCAGCTCCCAGCTCATATTGCACAGGGCAGCGTCCAGACGGGGCTGGAATCTCTCCAGAGAAGGAGACTCCACACCCCCTGGGCAGCCTGTCCCAGGGCTCCCTCACCCTCACTGGGGAAAAGTTCTTCCCCATGTTGGTGGAGAACTTCCTGTGCTCCAATTTGCAGCCATTGCCCCTTGTCCTGTCCCCACAGACACTGAAAAGGGGCTGGCCAATTCCCCCTGCATCCCCTGCCTAAGATATTTATAAACACTAATTAGGTCCCCCCTAAGTCTTCTTTTCTCCAGGCTGAACAGCCCCAGCTCACTCAGCCTGTCCTCACAGGGGAGATGCTCCAGGCCCCTAATCATCTCCATAGCCCTTCTCTGGACTCTCTCCAGGAGATCTCTGTCTTTTTTATCCCAAGGAGCCCAGAACTGGACACAACACTCCAGGTGGGGCTTGACCAGGGCAGAGTAGAGGGGGAGGATCACCTCCTGTGACCTGCTGGCCACACTCTTCCTGATGCACCCCAGGATCCCATTGTCTCTCTCAGCCCCCAGGGCACACTGCTGGCTCATGGCCAACCTGTCATCAGCCAGGACCCCCAGGTCCTTCTCCACAGAGCATTTCTCCAGCAAGTCACCCCCAGCCTGTACTGATACAGTGGGTTATTCCTCCCCAGGTGCCAGACTTTACACTTGCTCTTGTTGAATCTCATCTGGTTTCTCCCTGCCCAGCTCTCCAGCCTGGCCAGGTCTCTCTGGATGGCAGCGCAGTGTCCTGCCTGTCAGCCACCCCTCCCAGCTCTGGATCATCAGCACTTGCTGAGGGTGGGGGCTGTTCCCTCAGCAAGGTCGTCAGTGAAGATATTAAACAGGACTGGGCCCAACACTGAGCCCTGGGGAACACCGCTGGTCACAGGCCTCCAGTCAGATTCTGCTCCACTGATCACAACCCTCTGAGCCTGGTCTGACAGGCAGTTCTCAACCCACCTCACTGTCCACTCATCTATCCCATGTTCTCTCAGCTTTGCTATCGGGATGTTGTGGCAGACAGTGTCGAAAGCCTTGCTAAAGTCAAGGCAGATAACATCCACTGCTCTCCCTCCATCCACCCAGCTAGTGATAGCCCACAGCAGTTGGTTGGGGGGTTCTACAGTGAGTACAGCAGCCTGCTGCTGTTTGCAGTTAGAACTGTTGTTTTAGCTGATGTTGCAGAAGAGTAGTTCTTGGGCAGAAATAGCCATTGGCACCAGCCCACTACACTGGTTTAGGCTGGGGACAGGTGTAGAACTCTAATCACAGATGCAGTGTGTTAGCTGGGCTGGGTGACTGCAGGCTTCTTCACAAGGGAGTGTTTTTTCCATGTAGTTTGGTTCACCTCACCACTGAAGACTGACCTAGGCTTCTCTACTGCTGAAAGTGGCTTTTCCTTCCCCTTTTGCTTCATCAGAATAGGAGCTGAGGGTTAGTGAGGGAGAGCAGAGGCCTTCATGAATCTGAGAAAGGAGGAGAGCTGCTGGCATACTTACGCTGGGCCACCTCTCGCTGCTTGCGGACATACCAGGTGTAGAGGGCTGACCTTTTTTGGGTCTTCATGGGAGTGCCCTTGTTGAGGTGTTGTGAGAGGTGAGATTGGTTCAGACCAGTGGTGTCTACCACCTCACGCTGAGGGATGTTGTGCTGCTGGAGGTAGGATTTCACCATCTTTGCTACTCGCCAGGGATCCTCTCTGGAAGGAGCAGAAAGCACTTCTCAGGAGAGAGAAACATCTAACACCTGCTCTCAGCAGAGCTGGACTCCAAGGTTAGGGTAGCCTGGTACCTCCTGAGGTGCACCCTGCATGGCAGTCATCACCACTGTGTTTTCTGAGGGTGGAGTGCTAACTGGCTGCACGAAGCAAAGCTGTTCCTCAGTGTGGTACCTTGCTCAGGTTTGACTCTGCGTTCAGGGTAAGAACTGCATGGCATGAGAAATGAAGTGTAGCACTGCCTCCTTTAAACTGTTCTCTGTAGGTACTTGGATCTCCCCTTGGAAGGGCTCTGGCTATCAAGGGAATTTCCCAATACATGGCTGTAGTCTGTGCTGTCTGTGCTCATTTGGATACAAGGTTTTGGCCTGTTCTGTCTTGGCAGTTGTCACCTGTGAATGTTAACCTGCTAACCAGTGACATGAGCAAAGAATGGACCTTTCTGCTGGAAAGTAAGGGCAATTTAAAGCATTTTTGCTGGAATTGAAGTTGAATTTCAGTGTTCAGTTGGATGTTTTATGACTATAGATCCCTTTCAGAGTTGACATCTCTCCTTTTCCCTCCACAGCTTTTCTTCTCTGAGCTCCTTTCTTTAAGGCATAGCTGCTTAGGGTACTTACTTTTCCAAGACAGATTCCTTGTGATATTAGGCTGAACCTAGCTCATGCCTTGGTTCTGGTCCAGGCTGGGCTGCCTTGCAATGACTCAAGAAATGAAAACAAGCCTTCATCATACTGTCATGAGGCAGCTATGCTATACACCAAATCATCCAGGTCTATGTTCTTGCACATCTGCTATATGTTACTCAAACACACTGATTCACAGCTAGATCCACTCAAGCTTCTAAATGCAATAGAGAACAAGCAGCAAACCACTAATTCCTCCTCTTGCCACTCTCCTTTGGGGTAACACCTGAGAGAACAGACCTACTGGAGACCTACTCCCAAAACTTGAGAGGTTACTCTGAGCCAAGATTTCATAATGAGTGTGAATCTCTGGTTTTTAGATTCTCTGATTAGAATCTCCATGAATGCTCCTAAGGACAACAGAGCAAACCTGACACTGATTCCTTTGGCTGATTTCCCCAGAGCTGAAAATCACTGCAGGTGTGGAACCAGTCTGGAGCCTTCCTACAGGAAAACCCCTTTTGTTCTTTTTCAACAAAGAGCATCCTTCTGTGTGCTCTCTGAAATGCCCTGTGGGAATGGTTCCCATGCTGTAGATGTACACTGGTGTTGCATCCAGCACCACCATCAAAGGAGCAATGGGGAGCTGGGACAGGTACCCAGGGTTGTGCAGGAGCTGTCACGAGAACACACAGGTCTGAGCAACAGGCAACAACTGTACTGCTCATGGGTTTGTTGACTCAGGAGGTTGCCAGAGGCTGCAAAGTGATAAGGAGGACAAAGTCCACACCTGTTCTCTCAGTACAAACACCCTTATCTCTGTTCCCCTGCAGCCTCTCTCCCAGTGGCTGGATTGTCTGAGGAGCAGGCTCTCCTGCAGTTAAAGTGTGACAGGAGCAGTGTCACTTACAGCTTTCTGAAGAGCCTGTGTTCTTGGAGAGAAACAAGTTCCTGTTTTACAACAGGACACTTGCTGTCAGAGCTACAGTCTTCTAGCTTCTTCCCTTAGCCTTATTTGTCTTTCAAAATTCTCAGATTGGGCTGAACTTATGAAATCTCTATTCTTCCTAATTTGTTGGGGTTTGGTCCATGGGTTTTTTATCTTTGTCTGCCTTATCCAAGGACCAAGCTCCTCCCTTTGTGTTTGTGACAGTCTAGCCAGCACCTTCACCCTTGACCTCCTTATACAAGTCCCTGTATAAGGGAGAAAAGGCTCTGACTTGCAACCTCTCATCTCTTATATTTGAGTTCTGACTTGGATGGGAGGAGGAAGGATTATGTTAACTGCTGCTGGAAACCTCTGTTAGATGTTGATTTCCTTCCTGTTCCCCAAACATGAGTCACTTTTTGTCTCCCCTGTTTTAAATCCTCACTTCTTTATGGTGGGAATTAATCAGGAAGTATCTGTGGGGCTGTTCTCACAATGGTTAAAGTCCTGGGGGTTTTCTGTTGTCTCCTGAAATGCAGCAGGGAGCTTTGAGGCACAACATTGCAGGGGAATCTTAGTGCAGTTCATGGGACAGTTGTATGAAATCCTAGCTCCTCTGGACGTTGTCAGAGCACAGGCTGTAGTATCAGTGCAGCAATTCCTTTAGGCCCCAGGCTACATCTCAGAACAAGTGACAGCAGTTGGTCAGCTGAACCCTCCCAGGAGCCACTGCCCAAACACATAGTCCACCTGCAGAACCTTCACCATTGACTAAGACCTCATCAGTTGAAGCCTTTGCTCTTTCACTGGTGGTAAGACTGTCACTGGCTGTCAGAGGGTAGGATTTCACCCCAAATCTAGTTCTGTTTCTAGGTGCACTAAAATCTCAGTTGCTTCAGTGAGTGAGAACTGCAGAAACAAGTGCCTTGCTCAAGCTCTCTAAGCCTGGTTTCTGCTTTTTAGGTGTTCTTTCTCCCCATGTGTAAGCTGTCTCCTCACTTCTCTCATTGTCCAAAGCCCAATCTCTGTCTCTAAACCCCTCTCACAGCCTTTACTTCCTCCTTCCCAGGTCTGGCTCCCCTGCTGTCAGTCGCTCACCGTGGCTGAGCATAGCCCCTCTCCCCAGCTCATCTCAACCCCTGGGGTCTGGGTCCCCTGTCCCTGCCAGCTCCCCATTTTCTTAGTTCTGAGATCACATTTTAAGGGCGTTTTCACCTCCCTTTTGTTACCTGAACAATAAGTAACCCAGGTAGTTAGTTATAAACTCAAAGGGAACAAGAGGCTGGTTGATAATTTATAGCAACATCTCAAATTTAAATGGAAAGTAAATATCAAGTTGTTAGCATTAAAGAAAACCCATTCCAGAGAGCTAGAGATGTAACATTCAGGGGACCTTCTCCTTCCTTCACTCTTCCTGACTTTTCTCTTTTCCTTTCTGTTCCTTTCTTTCCCCTCCTCTTCCTCATTCCCTCTGTCTCTCCTTTCCTGTTCTCAGACTCTCAGGCAAGAGAAACCTTCATTTCCCTGAGGTGGGTTCTGACTTGCCACTTTGGACCAGACCTTGCTTAAACAGGTTCAGAGCTATGAAGTACTCAGGACCATCCTCTGGCCCTCTCCTCTGGAGCCTGCTAGACAAGCCTCACTGATGTCAGTGCCCAGCCTGGAGCTGGGCAGAGAGCAGGGCAGGTAAGACCATCAGGGTTCCTTTCTGTTGGACTTGGCCTGGTTTGCCTCATCTTGGTTTATATGTGGAAATGAAAGGGGTGTGGCAGCTTCATCTCCAGATTCCCCAGCTAGAGCCATTCTGAGATGCTGCTTCCATGGAGAAATGACCAAACCTTTATCATTTTATCTTTGTTTTCTTGTTTCCTTACAGAAAACATGCTTTTATCCCTGCCTCCAGGGGCAATCTATGGCTTATCTCAATTTCTCTCTTTCCCAATGGAATTTCACCCCTTGCCCTGCAGGTGAATTGCTGCTGTACCTCTCTCTGTCCTGGCCCTGCCATTGTAGGATCTGTCCCTTCCCCAGGATAGCCTTCCTCTTGCCTTCTACTCCTGGGAACATCTGGGAATTACCCCTCCCAGACACATCTCCCTGCTGAGTTGTTCTTTACCCCTGATGCAATTTGTTTTCTGTGTGGGGTGTTTTTATTCAGACTGTGAATCTATGGAAGCTCAGTGAGACAGATTAAGGGACAGAATTAAATGTTGGTAGTTCCCTACTAGAGAAACCTTTGTCTGAGCTGCCTTTAGCATTTCTTTTTTTTCCCTGGCAGGGACAAAATCCAACCAACACACAGAGGTGCACCCAGTCATGTGGGTTTAGCTTCTCTACATCCTGTTTAACTCAGCTTTGACTAGTGCTTTCCAAACTGGGGTTTCAACTTTAGTGGTCCTGTGAGGTTGTACTTGGTCTCTTGGTGTCAGTGATTTTTGTTTCTGGTCCCTGGAAAGCCTAACAGCAACACTTTCTTGATTCTACTTTATAAACAGTGGCTGTCATCATCACAGGGACTTTTCTCATATTGCTTAATAGCTGCCCACAAGTTGATCTCCTTGTTAAATTGTGGTCTACAGCATTGGAGCAGGAATTGATAATAGTGCCCAAAGAGGCTTCTGCCCAAAGAGGCTTCTGCCCAAAGGCAGAAGTGCCTCCATGTGGCTTCTGGATTTGGAATCCTTGTGTAGGTGCTGAAACAGCTTTGCCAGCATTGAAGGTTCACTGGGAATCCCTGGGCATGGAGATTCTTGCCTGCCTGCCTGGGAGTGATTTCTCTTATAGACTGTTCTGCCCTGTCTTACAGTACTTACAATACTATTTTAAGGACATTACCTTTAGGCATCTATTAATGGAAAGGTTTGTTCTTAAAACCACAAAAGTTTATTAATAGGTAACAACTGCTTAAATGTTGCCAACCCCTGACACTGGTGCAGGTGCTTCTCAGACATAGAGCTGCTTTCTTTTCCCCCATCTTTGACCAGAAATTTGTACCATGTCAATACAGATTTCTTGTTATTTTCATTTTACTTTGACTAATTTGCATCTATTATATTCTTCATAAATATAACTGTTTCTGAAGCTGAGGCTTGTGGTCCCCTCAGCAGCAGCAGGGAATTCCTCTAGGCTGTGATAGGAGGGACTGATGAAAGAAAACTCTGATGGCTCAGAATAAAGCTTTGCAATTAAGACTCAGTGTGAGGCTTAGGAGAGCCTCATTCTTGCCCAGTCCCCTCTGCACTATCTCAGGGTGTTAGATAGATCTGAGAGCCTCTGTACCTCAGTTGTCATCTGTTAAATGGGAATGCAGCTCAACTGCCCAGAGATGTGAGACTGTTGCTCAGAAAGCATTAATATCACAAGTTTGCAAGAGAGGCAATACTGTTGTGCTGAGGCTGATCATAAGCACAGGAAAGACTAGCAGCAAGCTTCTGGAAAGACAGGGAGCATTAGAAACCAGAATTCATGCTGAAGAGAGGGTGGCAGGAAGGAATTCCCTCCATCCATGTGTCTGTTCTTAGATCACAGTGGATGGTACTTCAGTCCTGCTTCACCCATTCATCACAGAAAACGGGACAAAGCCAGGTGCTCTTCTTCAACTGCTCTGGCTCCCTTTGTGGAGGGATACCTGATAAACCATTGGAAGTTAATGATCAAAAAGCTTATCGGGGTCTTTTCATCTATAAATTTATAAGACAAAAGAGAAATAATAAAGCCATTGGATAATTAGTAACTAGCCAGGGCCCGCCCGGTGCCACTGGGCTCAAACTACCCCAAGACCTGTACGCAGACTCAGGAAGATGAGAAGGAGACAAGGATGAGGGCAAGAAAAAGAGTGGAAAGGAGAGAGAGAATTAGCTGAGATGACAACAAAGTGGGAGGAACAGCAACAGAGACAAAAGTGAGGAGAGAAGGGGAATGCATAAAAAGAATGGGAAAGAGGTAAAGGGAATGGAGGAGACCAAAAGATGTGACAGAGCTGGAAGTGGAGAAGATATGAGAGAAGCACGGGGCCAGAAAGAAGAGTGAATTATTGGGAATGTTTTCCCCACCCAGGTAAGAGCTGATCCAGTGAATTTTCCCTGTGTTGGATACTGCAGAGTCATCACCTCTCAGCCTGCCAGGGAGCTTTCTTCTCTGAAGTATTTACAGCGAACACTAACTCTTGTCATGTTGTCTTTCCAGCTCTGGCCTTTTCTGGTGGGATTTGATGTTTGTTTCCTGTTGTTGCATTTTATGTTCATTTCTTTTGCATATGAGAGGGAGCCATCAGAAAGCCTTAGACATTCTCTAGGTGGGTTTTAGTTTTACAGAAGATTTTAAGTGTAAGTGCAGGATGTTGCTGTGTCTTTTTGTCTTCTACCTGCTTGTCATTTAAAAAATCTCCTCAAATCAGGCAGGCAGGAGTCTGCTCCTGTTGTGAAAGACAGGTTGAATGGACCTGATCCTTGCTCCAGCAAGCCTCTTGGTTTGCCCACAGGAATTGTGTCCCAGCAGGAATCCCAAAACGGAATCCTGGTGAATGTTTCTCTGAGTCTGTAAGGAGGCTTATTTGGTTGGAGAATATTTTTTTTCCTGTCTTTTGATTTCAAAAATGCTTGTATGAAAAGGCAAATTGTGTGGAGTAAAACCTGTAATTGTTGCTGCAGTGGATGGCAGAATAGAGTGTTCTGCCTGGGTTTTAACCTTTGTGTGTGTTTAGTGTGTGCTCTTTCTACAAGAAAATTCGCCACTGAAGTGAGGAGAACTTTGCACTGGCAAGAATGACAAGAACAAGTTCTCTTGGCTTGTCTTTGACCAATAATATGTAGCAAAACCCAGTAAAATAAGCAATATGAATCTTCTTAAATATAGCAGGGACCCATTACAACTTCACTTTACCGTACATCCTCAGGCAAATATAGTTAAGAGTGACCAGATTTTTCCTTGATCCACACCCCCCCTCCCCCCCACCAGTGACTGAAAGCATAAATCCTATTAAAAACATAAACCCAACATTGAGAGATGCAGGTTACACAGGCCTTGGACTGTTCTGGAGCCAGATGATATCAGCACTTCAAATATATAATCAGGCTCCATGGGTCTCTTCATGCATTTTAGGTGAGGTGAAAGGAAAGTTGGAGCATTTATAAAGAACTCGGGGAGTGTTTTGGGGCAGCCTGTCCTGGCATGGGTAAGGGCTGTTTCTGAGCAGCTGGAGCAACTGTGAAAACCAGGGACATGAAGTGGAAAGGGAAAGGGAAAGGAAAAGAGAGTTAGAGTGCAAGAAAGCAGCAAAGAGGAGCAGCAAATCTGTCCTTACTGTAATAGTCTTTCCACCACAGCCTTCTGGTGAGCAGCCTCCTCAGGGCTCAAGTTTTCCAGCTCCTTCATTATTGGAGGGGTAAATTCCTCCCCGTCATCAGAGGTTTCATCTTCTGATAACCTGGACTCCCCCATGCCGTTGGGGAGGCTGGGGATGTCGGAACAGGGCTCCCCTTTCTCTGTCTGGAGAGCATTGATAGCACGCTGACTTTCACTCTGGAGCACGTAGGGTTCCGCTTCGCTCAGCGCCTTGATCAGGGTCTCCTTGGTCAGCCCCGACTCCAGCAGTGCTCCCAGCAGCTCCACTTGAAGATGACTCAGCTTCGAGACCATGGTCTTCAGGCTGGTGTCTCTTGGGGTTTGAGTTTATCCTGCTTCCAGTTTCCCTACACCATGTTCCTGAGGGAGCACGCCTGACTGTCAGGAGCGTGGGCACGGCACAGCCTCCCGCCTTTACACCCCCCCCAAAAAAACCCCACCAAAATACAAAATTGAGCCACTTCAGACCCCCCACAACTGTCCTGAGCCAGTGCTGATAAAGGGACCCTTGGCTATCTGTTTACATTGGAGCAATGTAAATTCTCCAAGGTTCATATTTATCTGTGTGCTTAGCAAGTTACTGAACTTTGGACTTCAGCACTGCAGCAGCAGTTCACAAAGTGCAGAGGGAGAGAAAGCAGGGGGAGGGGGAAAGGGAGGGAAGCAGGAGAGAGAAGGAGAGTAAAATGAAGGATAGAAGCTCTGCAGCATGGACAAGTAGTCTATGGAAAGACTCCTAGGAGAATGAGGATGGATAAATGTGGCTCACTTCTGGCCCCACTAGATTCAGAGAAGGCAGTAGGTGAAACACCTGCAAAGAAGAGGTGCGTTTGGCTCTGCGCAGTTGAGGAGAAGGTTGTAAGCCTGCTCAGAGCTGTGGTGAGGTTCAGCCAGTCTCAGCCCCCACCAAATGCTTTGGGTGGAAGGAATGCTGCACTGGCAGCTTCCCCAGCCTTTCTGCAGAGAAGAGCCACCAGCCAGTTTATATGAATATTCCCAAGGCTCACACGATGTTCTGGAGCTCCAGCTGACTACTGTGGCAGGGCACCAAGTGTTGGATGACTATTTCACTTCTGGCTTTGGCTTGCTATGCCTCTTGATGTGCAACCACTAGTACCTCCATTACAACGTGCTATGTTTGTTGGTTCATTGATGAGCAGGAGCAGTGTACCTGCATAAATCAGGGGATTACAGGGCTTGTCCCACTCAGTTTGTAATTCAGGCACGTGGTAAGGAATAGCCCTGGGTGTTGGTTCACACTGAAAGTCCCTGCCCTATCATCAGTTGCCCTGCTTCTCCTGAGGAGTGCTCAGGGCAGGCTCCTGGTTCCCTTTTAGCATTTACCTCCATCCCTCTGATACCAGCTCTGCTCTAAGGTTCTGTTCCCATCTGTTGGGTGACATCCTAAAACATGTTTCCCAGTTTGACAGGAGCCACTCAGTGCAGTTCTCAGAGAGTCCTTATGACTACCTTGTCTTTTCTGGTCTGAAAATACATGAATGGATCAATCTACTTTGGCTAAATTAGAGAATAACTTGATGTACATGTGTGGACTTGATGCACAAGTATCTCATGCAAATGATTCCTTGTGTGGTCAACAGGAGAAGGATCTACAGCTGCTGTCTCAGAGGAGGGGGGCAGCTACTTGTCTCTTTGTGCACTCCCCTCAAACTCAAGCTGTGAGGAGCCTTGCAGGACTGTCCCCAAACTGAGTAATGTCCCAAGACAATGCTGCAGAGTGACCTTGGCCCCTGTTTTCCCTTTGTGGGCAGCATTAGCCATGCTCTCCAGGCTTGCTCGACAACATGCTAAGTCAGCAGCTGAAGGACAGAGCTCTGGGCCCCCTCCTCCCTCCAGGCTGCCCCCTCCAACCAGGACTAGTGTTAACTCTTTGATTTTCTTTCAGGTGGCATCTGCACCCAGAGTACCAGCTCCCCTCTCTGCAGGGAGTTAAAAAAGCTCAGATGGATAGAGAAGACTCTCTTGTGTGGCTGAAAAGAAATAAAACCTTGGAGTCCCTGTAAAATCTTTTAATGTAAGAAACTTTCATGCAAACATTCATGTAAAAACAAGTTTAGCTTCTAAATATTTTAGTGATAGGATTTATTAAGAGTATTGAAAGAATGGTGAGCTGTTTTGGTGTTACCCTAAGGATGTTTTGATACAATTTCCTTACATTTTACTTTTTTATGACAGTTTTCCTTAATTCCACCCCCTCATCCCCTGACCCCCAGGCAGACATGTGATCATCAATCCTAATTACAGCATCCAACTGTGATGTACAGCTTCTGCATGGAATGTCCTTACAGTTCAAGGAGTGTGCAACCAGAGAGGGCAGATTGTGGGCCTCCTGCAATATGTGGTTCTGTCACACCATGTTACTTGTTTCTGCCTGTCTTTGGCATGGTGATTTCTGTTACCCAAACCAGGATGGAAAACACTACCACTGGTTTTGTTTAAAAGATTGTCCAACCCATTCTGTAAGTATGTATGTATACCTCTTGAATGCTTATAGGGAGGGATGAGGACACAGACCATTAAGTTTAGGCAAAGAACAGCAGTATTTGTCAAGAGAAACTCTAAAGAGACTAGAACATATCAACAAATTATCTATCTATATTGTGTGGTTTCAAGGATTCCTTATGCACCCAGAAGTCCTGCTGCAGTTGCCTGCCTCAAAGACCTTCAGCTGCAGAGGCTTTAAAACCAGCCTGTCTTGAAACCAGTGAATTTTGAAGTCTCTTAAATGAGAAATGAACATCTGTTTGTATGTTAGGACCTCAATGAATGCTACAACTGGCTGCTGTGTGGAGATTCCTAGCTGAATATGGAAACCTTTCAAATACTGAGGAGGAGGTAAATATTCTCTGTTGCTTTATCCTGAAGGGCTTTATCTGTTGGTCTGTCAGAATTGTCCATTTTGAACTGTAGGAGCCTGGACAATTAACAAGTAGTAAGCTTCTACACAGTCAACTTTGCCTTCACTGTAACCTGCCAGGCTGCTGGTGAGTGGTTCAGCACTCCATTAAGTATTTCAGATTCTTCAGTGCAGGAAAACCAGCGAGCTGTTCAGAGTGCCTTAAATGATACAAATTGCTAGCAGTCAGCCTGCACATTTGGGAAGCAGGAAGGAGTTGCCCACTGCAAATTAACCAGCCCCCCCTCTTTTATACCCTGGCACTAAGGTTTACAGTATTGTATCCCACAGATGATTACAGGTGCAGTTGTGAGGTAATAACAGAGGTCAGCGATGGAAGCTGCAAAGCTTTAACCAGCTGGATTATAGTTCTAGTGGCAGAGCAAGAGCTAAATTGTAGAGCAGCACAGTCCAGGCAGCATTCTCCTGTAAAAGGACTGTACAGGGAGTTTGCCTTGAATATTTGAAAGAAAAGGTCTCAGTTTTCCCAGATCCATTTCCATCTGTTACCAGTGTTTAGTCTATGTTGATTTCCTTAATTGCAACAATTTGTCAGGCCATGACTTGATTCTCAAGTCACCCTGATTAAACTGATCTTGGTAAGTGCAATAGGGGAAACTTTTGGAGTTTGAAGACACCAGGTGATACCCATTTTTTCTCACATTTGGAGTAATTTTTTTTCCCCCTGCAGAACTGTTGTTTTTCCTTAGGTGTAATTGATATGGTGGTTGAGACCCTTCCTATTCAGTGCTTCATTGACAAGGCAGAAGCAGCTTTAAACCACCAAACTGCTCAGTTGAATAGCAGGCTTACAAACAATGTTACATTAACAAATCAGTTTGGATGGAGAGAAATACACCCATTAATAATCACAAGAGGTCTGATACCTGGTTTGTTTTAATGGCAAAACTAATAAAAATTATCTAAACATGTTCAACTACTTTGCATTGTCCTATGTACACTGAAACACAACTTCTGTGCATTCTCTTTAATGCTTTCCTTCTTTTCTCCTGAAGCAATAGATGGTCTGATAAGACTGTGTGACAGCTACCTTGTAAAACTGGGTTCCTGGCACTTTCCAATTTCTTTCCAGGCAAGGATGCCTTGGGTTCCTCTAATGGAATTCTTTTTTATTAGTAAACAATAGTCTGTCTTGATTAACAGTTCCAATCCCTTCTCTCCTAGGTGTAGTAAAGCAGTGGGTTACTTAACACTGAGAATAAGCACATGAAGTATAAATGTCAATACAACAGGAACATTCTTTCAAACTTACTGGTCAGTATTTTGCTTCTCACACTGGGGAAACCCCAAAGTAATAGATAGCAGAGTCCTGGGAACAGAATGGAGAGCAGAATAGACTCCCAAAGCCTGGCTTTCTGCATCAAGTGCAATTTTTACCTTTGATGTTCTCATTTACTGAATTAGATCCATTATTAAGAGTATATGATGAAAAATGCAGCAGTTTGCTGGGTACAGCCAGCCTAATATGGCTTTAAAGGAGTATACAGAGAAGGGGAAAACCCTAAACATATTTATGGTAGAAGCACTAGCAGAGGGAGCCTGTATAATTTCATGAATACAGTGGTAAAATTTCCATTGGCTAAAGAAACACAGAGAAATGGTTATTGTAATAATTCTTTACCATTTTACTGTTCTTCCCGCTGAGACTGCTAAAAGCTTTATTGGCCTGAACGATGTTAACATCATCCCCCCCCTTGAAATGTGAGAGCCATTTATTATAATGTTCCCCCTCGTTGCTGTGGTTGGAGGAATGAAAGCTACACAAGTACCTACCCTGATGATTATTTGTGCATTGAGAGCTTGGACCCAAATGGCACAGAGGAGCAGGAAACATCTGAGATAATTGTCACTTATATGTTGTTTTCCTAAGGTTGGATTTCAGCTATTTGTGCAAACCCTGAGCATCTCAGTGGGAAAGGACTCACTTCAATACATACTTTTAATGTTCCAAATATATACCCATTCACGTTTTAATTTAGTAGTCTTTGTTGTAAATATGCAATTAGAACTGAAAAATGGGATTTTTACAGCTGGTGCTTTTCACTGGTGCCTCCTCCAGACTGTGAGAGGCACCATCAGAAACAGAATGAGCAAAACTTTCAGGGCCAAGAAGGGGGCAAGGCTGCCTTTTGACTGAGATACCAGAGTACCTTCCTAAATTCCTCCCTACTGCTGTTTGCAGGATTCAGTTGTGTTTGGAAGAACAAGTGTTTCATTCTTTATCCCCTAAGACATCATTTGTTAAGCTCTGAGAGCCTCAGTTAAACTGAAGTTAAGGTGTAACAGCCATTAAGCCCTGGCCTGGATGCAGAGCTGGAAGGTGCCGTGTGATAATGCCACAGGGCACGGTGGCTCATAAATCATTCCCTACAGTCCTCTTTCCCTACAGTCCTCTTTCCCTACACTCCTCTTTCCCTACGAGGAAACAGGACCGTGTCCTTCTTCCCAGGATCCATCTGTTCCCCTTCCCTTACCGTTTCTACCGTCAGGCTGGGGTTGGAGAGCAGGAGCAGCCCTGGAGCTGTTAATGAGGCCGCTTCCCACTAGGTGGTAGTGAAGAGAACAGCGTCCTGTGTACCGGGCAGCGCGCACCTCAGTGGTTTTTATCCAGGGGAACCCCACAAGATCTGCAAGCAGAATAAGCTGGGGTAGCTCTGAGCTCTACTGCTGAAGCTGGATCTCTTTAATTTATTCCTTTGCTGCCCTTTCTGCTCCTTTCCATGCTATTTGTTCCCCACACACTGAGCAGTGTTGACAACTCTTCCTGTCACTTTCCTGAGAGGTGAAGTGTTTGCGTGAAGCTACTCTGGTTCCTTCCACCTCCATTACAGCAGGATCAGGCCATGGTTAGCTAGTGACACGTTATCTAATGACATTTAAGCAATTTGGAGGTGAGGACTCTTTGTAGCCAGTACTGCCACCTGATTTTCCTCCCCGGCGGTGGCTGGAGCTCCCTTTCCAACAAGAAAACAAACCCCCTCCTTGGTTTTGTTTGCTGCAAGTTTGGAGATACCTTGACAGATCTAAGTAATGCATCAGTCTACATCAAAGGTTCCAGGCAGAACAGGCATTGTGGAAGGACTTTGGAATGTCAGAGTAAATTGTCACTGAATTTCAAAGCAAAGCTCTCTTCCAGGCCCAGGGAAAGACCCCATGAAAGATACGCTCCCAAAGGGAGCGATGCTGTGCTCTGCAGTGAGAGCAGATGCTGGGGCTGCACAGAGGAATACGTGTCTCCTGTGAATTCATCCCACCACTATCCTGTAATGATAGAGCAAGCTTGCAAAATCATTCAGCAGTCCAGCCACAAAGCCTGAGATGCTGAAAAAAAATGATGGTTTAAATGCACATCAACTATAAATCATTTATGCCAAATTAATGTGCTGGAAATTCTGCAAGACTGAGAAATTGGAAGCTATTTCAGTAAGGACACAAAGCTGGGATATTGTTTCAAAGATACTAGCACCAGCTTTACATCCTATTCTCAGGGGGAAAAAACCAAGAAAGGCTCTTTAGTACCAAGACACAGCTGAAGCATGGATTTACCTTTCCCTGTGTTAATTCAAAAGGCTGGAGAGTGCTTTTTCCCCTCCTGCATTTACTGTTCCATGGTGAGAAGGATAAACAGGCACCCCAGAGGCACTGGGGTTGCACCACAGCAGAGACAGGATTCCAAGTTATTTCTTGGTTTTCTAATTGCTACTGCAGATTTTTCTGTGGTGCCAAGGGAGAAGAGAGGCTGGCAAGTTCTCCATCGTGCAAGGCCAAACCAGATCATGAGAATTTTTGCAACTTGGGCTGTCTGTGTGTGAACACCAGAGTTCCCACCAAACCCCATGGATTAGGCTGTGTACCCTGCAGCTCAAGATCTGAAACATGACACTCACTCTTCTCTCCTTGCATCACACCCACCAAAGCTTTGCATGGAGAGGGGCACAGGTACTGGGTAGGGGGTGTATGCTACAGGGCAAAGAGGTACATGACCAAATAGGGAGAAGGTTTTCCAACGCAGCCCAGCCCGAGCTGGATGAGAGGAAACATTGGCATTACTCACCACCTAATCCTCCCAGGACACCTAGCTGCCAGGGGTGACCCCAGCAAGCCAGTCAGTCACAGTACTCAAGAGTATTTCTACCTCATAGTTGATAAATCCGATCTCAAGCAGATTTTAGTAAGTGGGTAGAGTGCTGATTAGGTCAGGAGCTCTAAGGTCATTCCTGTCCACGAGGCCAAAGGGCTGTGAAAAGCACAGAGGCTTTGGATGCTCAGGTGTGACAACCACCCAAATAATTTGTTTTCAATGCACAAAGACATGGACATGGGTTGGGAACCCTGCAAAGTCCAGCACCCTCATGCTAAAGGCACTGGTCAACTCAAGCATAAGAATCCTGAACATTCCCTCAACCGAGTAAATCTGCAGTGTATGTGCAGCATTGTCCTCCTGCAGTGCCCCAGAACTTCAGCTGGCTGGAATGTGCTGCTGTTTCCTCTTTCCTGATGAGGGAACCAAGCTGGCAGAGATGAAGGGAGCCACCCAAGATTACACAGACAGCTGGTAACAGAGCTGGGAAGAAAGGAGCTGCTCCTTGCTTTTAATCCCGTGTTAGGACTATACACCAGCCTAAGGCTTTTCCCATTTAAGAGAATAAAGGATGGACAACATGGAAATCATGTATTCAGCCCACTGGTAGAAATAAACTGGTGGGCTCCAAATGCCATTTCAGAGGCATCTGGCATCTCTGTAGATGCAAGGAGCATCCCAATGTCTCATTAGGGCTTTTTTTGAGATTTTAGTAATACTCTACTACAGCACAGACTTTCTCTTCCCTTTTTTTAAAATAGGTGGGGCTTTTTTTAAAAAAACACCTCTTTTTATCAGACCCAGGCATTGTTCTTCTATTTATATTTAACACAGTTACATCACCTCCAACTGTAAGTTAAAACTGGCTCTTCTCCCTCCCACACCAAAGGCAGCAATGCATGAGGCTGCACAGCTGGACTGGAACAATCGCTCTGAACTCCGCAAAGCCCCACTCACACAAATTGCTGCGAGTGATGTAACAGGAGGGAAGGATTACTCAAGCAAACCTAAGGTAAAAGGCTAGTTGTGCATCTGACAGAAATGGAATCAAGGACTGAAGATTTGGCAGAGGCACCAGGGAGGAGAGAGAGAGGAGACTGATACTGAGCTGGTGCCAGTTCCTCTTGTGTGGTTTTAACACACTGATAACATGAAGCATATCACACAACATTGGGAGTTGGAAGGGACCTCGACAGATCATCTAGTCCAAACCCCCTGCCAGAGCAGGATCACCCAGACTAAATCACACAGGAATGCATCCAGGTGGGTTTGAATGTCTCCAGAGAAGGAGACTCCACAGCATCTCTGGGCAGTCTGTCCCAGGGCTCTGTCACCCTTACTGTGAAAAAGTTTCTCCTTATAGTCACATGGTACTTCCTGTGGTCCAGCTTGCACCCACTGACCCTTGTCCTATCACTGACCATCAATGAGAAGAGCCTGACTCCATCCTCCTGACTTTCACCCTTCACATACTTATAAAGATGAATAAGGTCACCCCTCAGTC
>VZTU01032174.1:1168-15408 GCA_013400835.1 Zapornia atra | reverse complement strand
GAGGTGAGGGGTGTGGAGGGGGAACTTGTATTGTCCTTCCTCTGGGAACAATACTATCATTCCACCACCTTGTGCACCCATATATCAGGTTCAAGATCCAACTCAACATCTTCTTGTGTCTATTCAAGCACTTTGAGATCTCTGCACTGTACCTTTCCTGGAAAATGGGTTAAACTCACTTGACCTGAAGGAGTGAGATGAGACACAACTGCTTATGAGTTTGGGTGTATGCACTGTAATTACAGCAAACCCTTTTATGACTGATTTCAGGCAGGTGATAATACTTTAATGGAAACCTGCAAACTTCTCAGCTTTTGCCTTACCTTCCCCGCTGCTGTCTGTCCCTCCCTGCCGTCCACACATTCACACACACCTTCTGCACTGCTTAAAAAAAACATTCCTACAGCTCACTTTCTAGCCCAGCCTCCTTTTCCTTGTGCCTGCTGCCAGGACTGCCAGAGCAGCGTAGAGTCAATCTGTCTGTGCCTAAGCAGCTAAGCGTGAATTTGGAAAAGTGTGCAATCCCAAGACTAGACTTCACTCAGATCAGCCCAACTTTCAGCAGTTCAGTTTTCCACACAGTTGCTAAAATTTGCATTGATGTGCTAATGAGGCCAATCGGCTAGTTATACAGTAATCTTTACCCTTATGAACAGTTAGAACAAGCAAATCTTTGCAGCCCGAAAATGCTTTTATCTTTTCAAACAGTTTTCCAGGAGATGCTGTACATCTGAATAACAAACAGTATCCCTTTAATGCCTACTTAAAAGTGAAACATGAACAACAATAGAGCCTTTTCAGGGCAGCTGTATGATACCAGTAACAGCCAGAACATGAGAAAATCCGATTCTCTCATGAATTTCACCTTGGCCTAGGGCTGTGTTTCTCCACCCAGTGGGTGTGACTGACAGGCAAGCCTTGCAGAAGGCCCCCTAGTCACACCTCACGCATGCAGAAAACAAACCAACACACAAAAGAGAGGCACTGGTCCCAGGATGCAGCCAAATTATAGTGCATGATCATCAGCCTGTCCCAGGCTTTTCCAAAACCCTCTCTAACCTGAAACTCCCATCTCAAGGTACACTTTTCACACAATGCTTTTCTGCTTACTGGCACCAATGCACTTCTGCATGTTGGTGCATAAACTGGGCTGTATGACCTGCCCACAGCGGAAAAAAGCAGTGTCAAGGCTGGCCTCACAGAGCTCCACCAGCAGCGAAGCAACCGCTGGAAAGCAGGAATACGCCAGAACATTTTTGGCCGATTCTTCCGAAGTGATTCTGTCATTAGCCTTCCTACATACAAAATTGTTCAAAATTAAGTTTGTGTAACAAAGTTAAAACATGCTCCATGTCAAGCCCACACCTCTTTTTCCAAACAGCAAGTGATAGGACAGGAAGAAATGGCTTCAAATTGTGCCAGGGGAGGTTTAGGGTTGATATTAGGAACAATTTCTTCACCAGAAGGGTGATCAATCACTGGAACAGGCTGCCCAGGGAAGTGGCTGAGTTGCCATCCTGGGAGGTAATTAAAAGATGTGTTGATGTGGTGCTTATTAGGTACATGGTTTAGTGGTGTACTTGGCAGTGTTAGGTTTACAGTTGGACTCAATGTTCTTTTCCAACATAAATGGTTCTCTGATTCTAAGCCACTTTGTCTGCTACAAGTTTAAAGTCCTGTGTCCCCCCCAGGAAATACCATCATTACTATATAACCCCTTTCTTCTATTTTAATTAAATCAACAACAAAATTGCTTCCATATGCATAGTTATTGATAACAGCATGATGTAAGGATTCAGGAGATGGAAACAGCAGATGAAGACAGATTGCCATGACAATAAGAATAAAGCTTTATAGAAAGTTTAGTCTGCAGGTTACCACAGTTTCTTAGAGAGTATGTGTATGTATATAGGAGACAGCCCAGAAAACATGGCTCTATGAAGACTGGCGAGCTTGCAAGCCTGCTTCCTATACACAAGTTGGCTCAGTCACAGCAAGTTTGGGTATCTTTGTACAGCACTCATCTGCAGCATTTCAAACTGTACACCACAGCCTAACTCAAGTTAGGTCATGAAGTCCATGTAGGTTACAGGCAATCACACAAGGATCTCTGAGCAAAGGCATATGTCTACACCAAAGTGACAGCTGCCTTCCTACAGTTATTAGCATCAGTCCATTTTAACAATCAGCAGATTAAAAAAAAAAAAGCAATCAGTATGTTGCCGCATTCAGGAAAAAAAAGACTAGTTTAAACATACGTAACAAAAATCACATGTTAGGAAATAACAGCTGTTAAGCAACAAGACATTAAAAATAAGTGCAGTGACTGGGGCAGAACAAGTGGTTATGAGGCAAATTCTCTGAACCTTATCTTTCTGTGAGATTAGTAGGGGAGAACCACAGTAAATTCACATGTCTGGGCTATGTGTCAAAAAAAAGTTTTCCAATGTTTCCAAACTTCACTCACAGACTGCTGAAATACATTGTCTCAACATCATTTTCAGGCTCATGACTAAGACTGGAAAGGTTTAAATCATTAGAAAGCCAAGATAAATTATTACCCCAAACAACAAACTCCTCACTGTCTTGCAATGTGCAAAAATGACATTTAAAACACCTTAGGAAAGACCATCTCCTTCTTACAGGGATAGCAGACTGATTTTAACAACCTGTACAGCCTGAGGACCCTTTGATCAGGTCCCCACAAGATTGATGGCCTGCAAGGGACAATATCTAAAACTGAATTTTGTCCTTGTTCACACATAAGGATACCAGTGATCCTTCCCCTTCGCTTTGCTGGATGGATGAGTCAATTCTAAGTTCACAAAACAAACAGCAGCAATCAAGACCATCTTGCTGGTTTCAGGCATTCCCAGGAGAAAGCTTCCTGAAACACTCAACAAAAGCAAGCTCTGTGAAAACTCTGCCGTAATGTTTCGCTTCCAGATACCTGAGAAAATTACTGTCCCCAACCTGGCACTGAAGAACATCCAAGACATTCATCAACAAAGAAACAAAGCTGCAGGACCCCTCAAGTCTTCCACCATTACTACTGCTCTCTGCTCAGGGGGCAAATAGAGGTAGCGGGGTGTAAATCACAACTTAGCAAAGCACAGAGACAAACGTCCTTCAGAACAGACAAGTAATAGCAACAATCACCATCCACGCTCACAGAGGATTCTTCTGTTGCCTTATTAAGAGCATAGGGCATACTTGCGAGTCAATTGCTCCCTGGTATGCAATGAATTCAGAGTATGTGGCTTTGTGTGCACGGACTTAGAAGTGGTTGTCCACAAGCCATCTTTGACTCTAGGAAGTACACCGCTACTCCACTAATGACACTGGCAGCCCTTCTACCCAAGGTCTAGGTCTGTAATTAGCTTTAGGAATAATACTGGATATGAAAATGTTACAGATTTACTATACGGTAACTTGCAACCACCTGTATGAATGAACAAAACAACCAACGACAAATCCATTTCCCTACCTTCTCTACCTTCCTCCTGCCACCACCATACACCCAGGATTACACCTCAACCCTGAAACTTTCTCGGCATCCAGGAAAATACTTGCAGTTCAACAAACTAAAACCACTAAGAACTGTACAGGTTTCCTGCTTAGGTGAATACAAGACAATCAAATGCTGTTTATCATGAAAGGGGCCTGTTGCCAAAAGGATCTTTTTCTTCCTGCTCTTGCTTGTTGCTGTTACTTTAAAGAAAAGCACACCTCTCTTTAAGGGTGTGCAAGGTAGGGGAGAGGCTGAGCAGTTGATGAATAAAGTGAGCAACCTCTTTTGAAGACTGTCTGAAATGCAGAGCTGTGCTTTGCAGCCTGGGCTTTGATGAATCATCTGAACAGAAGGCCTCCCCTACAATCATGCAATTTTACAACTCATGGCCAACAGTCATGTTTCATTTATGGCTATTATGAGCCTTAGTGTTCAGTCAAAAAACCAGGAGATTAAAGCATGAGGTGAGTATCACAGCCATGATAAGAAACATAACAGAAATAGAAGCAGTAGACACATTTTCCCGCTTCAGCTTCAAAAGGTGGAGAGAAGCTGAACCAAAATCAAGCCAACAAACCGTGTCTGGGGAAAAATTGTAGACAAGTGTTCAGTTCAGGAATTTTCAGATTTATGTTGGTTAGATTTGGCTTCTGAAGAGCTATATACTTACTACTAGAACTTCCTGGTTATAATTATTACCTTAGGCTTAATTTTTTTAGTGGCTAACACGCGGTCACAGACACTAATATAGATGCAGATTCAACTGCAAAGAAGTGTGCTAAACTCCAAAGGAACTTGACTCCCATATAGAGCAAAACTGCAGGAATAGACAAAAACCAAACTGGGTTAGGGAGGGATAAACCCACCAAAACAAAGAGGTTATTATATATCTTTACCACTTCACATTTCACTGAGCTGTACTTAGAATTGCTATTAAAATGTTTGTTGTTCACTCCCTTCACAAGCAGTTTGCAAAACCGTAATCCATGCATTCCTATTGTCAAAATTTCCCCCATATTCCTGTCTCAGCTATGTCCTGTGTACTTTCCATTTAGCCGAATACACAAGAATAGAAAGAAAATACAAATGTTGGCATAGGTGATCTCAAGCCTTAGTTGTTTGACCTTTTTGTTTAAGCTTTTGGCATCTGTGAATTGGCAGGCAGCATGCAGGCCAAGCCAGGACAAAGAGGAAGACAGGAAGCAGAAAGCTGGCCATGTCTCCTTGGCAGTCAGCGTTGCAACAGGGTGAAAAACCACATCGTTGCCAAACCAAAAACAGTGGGGGAAGCCCAGATAGTTGGCAAGTTGCATACGGCTGTATTGTACATCCTAAACACTAAATGCCTGATAAACTTAAGTGCTATGCCAGAGCCTAATCTATTTAAACTGTCTTCTGCTGTACTGGAGAATACTTCAGTTGTCCTTGTTTATGTGTTTTCTGAAGAATTGCCACGGGGTTGTTAGTACCATCTAAGGGCTGGCAGGGTAAAAGCTTGCTGCTACTATATGCATGTAAGCTTTCATCATCTTTCTAAAAAAAAACATCTAGGATAGTGCCAGAGCAGGGGATCCCCACCACACACACTCATTTTCTGGGCATCCAAGCATTCAAGCACCCCTCTGATATACAGTGTGCAGGCAATTGTGCCAAACTGCTTTTATCTCTGAATTATTTTTTTTTTAATTCTTGTCACATTGGTTGAGCAGGACTACTAGACTTCCAACTTCTGCCCAAACATTAGGTAAACACCCAGCTTCAAATCTGTGATCTGGCATGAGAGAAGGGCATTGGGTAAAGGTGGCTGTCATCCACCTCTGTGTCCTCCCGAGGCCCTGAATGCAGGGATGCTGTTTCAGGCTTTCCTGTGGGTATGGTTCCCACCCTGGGTACAGCATTGGGTAGGTCACTTCCAGCACTGTGTGCTGCAGATTGCTGCAGTCTGCCACCCTGGACATCAGCAGTGCTCAGGGATGCACAGGCAGTGGTGGGAACCCCCAGGACATCATCGATGACGGTATGGGTGGATGGAGAAATACTACAGATATTTCCTCCACCAGTTAGTCAAGACTCCTTGCACTTGCAGCATACTACAAATTTTGGAGGGGATGTGGCAGAGCATGGTACGTGTTTCACTCCCCAGGAAGTGGCTTCCTGGTGTACCTGGAGATCTGCTTAAACTTAGGAGACCTGCTTAAGCATAAGAGACCCTCAGCAATTTCACAGGGACTCTGGTCTCCCAGGGTGGCATAAAACAGCCTTGTCCAAAACCAAGCTGTTTAGGAGGCTTATGGATAGACAAAACTCAGGAGCTATTTCCTTTCAAATATCACCTGTGGTCCTGCAAAGCCTTGGGAAGCAGCGAGGGGGATCACAGGTATACAGATCTTTATTTACTCATTATCCGTGGCATTACCCACCAGTCTAAGGTGACTGATACTCTCCTTATAGGTGCAGAATGCATTTCTCACTTCTGCCTTTCAGATCTTTCATTCCTGTGGCCAGGCTTTTATATCTTGACAACCCTTTTATTTTAAGGAACAACAATGACTTGCAAAGCATGTTTGGTTTTTGGGCTGTTGTTTTTTTTTTTAAATGCTGATTCTTCCAATGAGCTGTGATTGATATTCTCACAGACTTCTGTGGCCAAATAAAAGAGAGAATAAGGATCTTGCTCATGAGATCTTTCACCGCCAAGCAATTTTTATTGCTTATTAAATGGTCAAAGTTTATTAAAAAGTTTCAGTTTACTCCTCAAAGCATTCTGTTCTCTTGCTGTACTTATACTCTGAGCAGAGCAGCAATGTTGAATGACTGTGTTCCTAATTAAGCATACGTGGCAACAGCACTTACAAAAAACAGATAGATAATTCCAATTTATCAGAAAGATTGATTTATTGATTACTTGGTAGAAAGAGTAAAGAGATCCATCTACAACTACCTGAAATGAGGTTGTAGAAAGGAGGGAGATGGTCTCTTCAGACAAGTAACAGGAGATAGGACAAGAGGAAATAGCACAAAGCTGTGCCAGGGCAGGTTCAGATTAGACGTTAGGGAAAATTTTTTACTGAAAGAGTCGTTGGGATGTGGAACAGGCTGCCCGGGGGGGGGTGGGGGTTGAAACACCATCCCGTGATGTGTTTAAAAAAAGGGTAGATGAGGTACTTCGGGATATGGTTTAGCTTAGGAAAGGAGCGGTTGGACTTGATGATCTTAAAGGTCTTTGCCAACCTCTTAATTCTGTGATTTGATTCTGTGTGAAAGAATCTATTAAAAGTAATTATCAATTCCTACAATAGGAGTCTCAGAAAATGCCTTGTGATCACAAGCAACTGTCATTCTGAATTCTTGGAATAATCAACAGTGTGGAATCCCATCCATAAACTACACTCCCTTCATCACTGCTGATCTTTATAACCTAACAGGTTACAGAGACAGAATTATCCTTACAACTAGACCCGAGCTTATGTTATTAGTGCTTTAACATTTGCTTTTGCTGACTTTTTTTCAGTTAGCTTTTTATTAGAGCAATTAATCTCTGTTGTTATGCTTTAGTACTTACTAACTTAATCAAATTTATTTGATGTCTACTATAAAAAAGTAAATATACTTTTTTCGAAAAACAGTATTTAAGATTAACTTGCTTCAATTAAAATTAGTAATGGGCAAATCAGTTGGAAGAACTCTTGTTTTTCTGATGGCCTTTCACTCACATTTAGAATCAAACTTTATGGAATTCATTAAAAAATGAAGTACTTAATTTCACTTACTTGCTTTTGGGCCATAACACACCCATATAAAAACCTCCTGGTAAACTATGCCTTCAGCAACGCGCACAAACACTGTCACTTGTATCTGCTTCCATATCTTTCCTTAGAAGTTTTAAGTAAAAATCCTCCACCCAGTCCCCAACAAGTTTCTGCACGTCAGCTGCAAAACCACGTGAAGACACTTTGGTGCCCATTACCAGTCACCAGCCTCCCTCACGCCACCATCTCCTGGCCCCACATGCATGTGATCCAAACCTGAACACTCTGTGGGGGAGAGACCATCATCTGGACTGCTGTGGGACAACCAAACTTTCTTCTGCTGCTGCTAGCAGGTAATTATCAACTACAACAAGTGGCTTGGCCTGGAAATACAAATGCTGAAATGAAAGCAGACGAGATAGCAGTTTCTTGGATGCGAGTCCAAGCTTCATAACTAAAGAAGTCTCAACATATTTTCAAAAAAAAAAAAAAAACCAAAACCCAATCTTTCCTATTCTGTATCTTGTCCAAACTGAACTGATCCTTTTGAATCCTGAAGTCTGTCATCCCTAGAGAACATGCTAATCTAATTCCATGGCTGTCCTAACTCTGTTTTGTCTAGACCTTCTGTACTAGGGACAGTGTCTCTGATGCAGTGTGACCTGCTCCTAACTGCATGCAAGGACCCAGCATTTTCAAAGTAACACTGGAGTTTTTCATTCCCACAAAATGAAAAAGGAATTAGACAGTTGCTTTAATGTATTTGATAGGGAGTGGAAAGATACTATCTAACACGTATTTTTATATTATAAAACACTATCCAGTTTCACGAAGTCAATTATCTCATCTCATTATAAAATACTGTAACCTCCAGCACTTTGAAGTTTGCAGGAAACAATCCTTGGCTGCTTTTGCTGTCTTAAGTCTGAACAATGCTTGTGATTGGAAATTATTTTTCTTTTAATCTATTTGAACAATTACCACAGCTATCACAATTATTGCAATTCCGTTCCTAAGAACTGCTGCTCAGAACTGTTCTCTGTAGCACCATTCTGCAGCACCAGGAACGTTTGTCTTTTCTAATGATCACCAGCACAAATGTCCTTTTGTAGCTCTTTTAAGTGATTTCATTCTTTTCTATTAATATCCTGTTACTTGCTTTGGGAGAAACCAAAGGAGACAGGTCCCAATTAATATATACTTTTAAAGCAAAGGCTTCTAGTGAAGCCAGAGCTAAGGCATTTTAAAACAGGAATTGACACTTCCCCTTTATGACAGCCTAAAATTTTCAATGTGCCTTGCTAAATGGATAGAAAGCCCCCAAAATACTTCAAATCTGTGTTTCATAAACTGTACTCTAAGAGAAGTAGCAATAAAGTTTATTGCAGACCTAAAGTATCTGCATAAACCCAGTTAATTGAAAAGTGGGTGGAGAAGGCTGCCAAATTAAATGTTTACATTAGCACAGCTGTATTGTAAAAACATTCTGCCCCCTGTGCTTTGTAATTATAAGATATTTCTGGACTGTGTATCTCTGCAAAGTTTATCTCTACTGCCAAGAGTGTTTTGGCACAGAGTGTCTGCAATTTTTGGCAGCCAGAGAGCTCTCAGCGCAAGCAGTATCTAAAATGGCTGCCAAACAGTTATCCTGAAATGTCGTCGACCTAGTGTCGTCCCGCGTGAAGGGCAAAAGCCAAAGCTGGCTTTAAAAACTGTCTGATTGTTTTAAATGAGGCAAGGAGCTGTGTTTCCAGACAAGCGCAGGACCTGGCACCACAGGTTGGCTGTGCCAGGCTCAGCAGCACAACGTGCACAGCAGCGGGTGGAATGGCATAAGGGCTGCTCTGAGTACCCCATAACTGGGGAGAAAAGGGGGGGGAGGAGGCGTTTCCTGAAGGGAAGCTTAATTTTATTGTTTTAAATTATGTTTAAATTGTTGTACACTTCCCCTGTGCTAGGAGCACATGCGTTGGGACCTCTGCAAAGCACAGCTATTCTGCACTCGGTAGAAGTGCAGAAGTGCACACCAGTGAAGTCCCAGACTTCCCACACCCCTTTCACGCTGATTGTATTTGCAAACTTTTAAAGAAAATTTCTTTTCCAACCAACTAGAAAAATGTACAAAAGTCTTCCACACATCCAAAGCCTCTGCTGTGCCAATCTCTCTGTGTTTGATTTGAGAGGGACATCCTCCCCAGGCTATCCCACCCTTGGCCAGAACTAGGAAACCTTAGCTGTTCTGCCCTGGGCCAGAATAATAAAGGCAGGAGAGTATTCTTTTCCTGTGTCCATCATCAAACCAAATATAAATGGAAGTAGTCCTTGGGCCTGTTTGCTCTGCTGTAATCATAACCGACTGTGACTGAAGCAGAGGCATTTCCAGCTTTCGCTGAGACCACTGAACATTTTCTTAGGAGCCCCAGGTAGACCTGGTGGTTTGGGCAATCACAGTGTATGGTGATGTTTCCACTAAATTGCCTTTACAAAAATGTAACTCTACTGGCATTCTATCATCACTTAGAATTAAAAAAACAGGAAGAACCCACACCAGAAGAAAATAGCCCACTAGTAGAAGAACTGCAACCTTACAGACACTAAGCAAATACAAAGTTTGTCTTGTGGGTGCTGTCCCTGTCTATTTACTGTCCTAAGCCTCCCTATCAATTATCATTATATAATAACATCTGAACAGGAGCTTTTCATGAAAATACTAGTCAACTGATCCATGAACTGCTTATTGTCTGTGGCCACATTGCTGCATCAGAAGACTTCGGATGAAGCCCATTCAAGTATTTATATAACTTTTATTTCCTTTCTAATCCTTTCTACTCTATCAAGCAAATCTTTGTCCCTGTAAATACAAAGGACATTCACTGTCATAGTTCTGTCCACTTAACATGCTTCTGAATTAAGGGACTTTCACCCTCTGTTTAATTAGTAATCAGGGTCAAAGTCACACAGCTATGTAATGCTGATGTCCTTGTAAAGTACCAGTGAGCTAGGGTTAAGGTTCCAAAGAGCATGAGGACTGCATTGGCATGCAATTTAATTGGTCTCTATTCTATTAATATTTAATAAGTACACCTTTAAACTGTTACCTACCAAAAAAAAAAAAGAAATAGATAGATAGATAGAAGATAGATAGATATAAAAAGAAAGCCAAAGCAAAGCTAGCAAGGGATTATGTTCAAAATATTTTATCAGCCAGATATGCACAAAGGCATCTTTCCAAAGAATCTGCCATAGTTAATCTGCTGTACGTAAAACATTGTCATCAACAAACTTATGTCATTTTCTCTATGTTGTCTGCTACTTACAGCCTCTACAGATGAAACTTCATTCTGTGAATATCTTAACACTCTTCTTNCATTCTGTGAATATCTTAACGCTCTTCTTGCTTTCAAATGCAAAGTGTGTATTTTAAAAACAAATATCTACCTGTTCCCCATTTCTCCTCACTGGGTTAACACAGTACCTTCAGTTACAACACTAAAAAAACACATACCATTTTCCCCTACATAAGCACCAAATACTTGGTTTCCTGGGCATCCTCAAACATCTCCTTTTTACCTAGCTAGACTGAAATAAATATTTCTAGTGCTCAAGAATACATTTCTGTCCATTTATTAAAGGGAAAAAAAAATATATATATAAAAACAGCTTTCTCAAGCTCGAATTCCAGTGTCTCCCTTTATCTGACTGCTCTGATATCAGGCCAGCAACCTGGGATAAGGATGGGCTTGTATTTGAGTGTAACTCAGCACTCTCAAGCAGTAAGAAAATGAGATCCCATCGCCACCCCCAAGTCCTGCATGCTACTTCCAAAGGGTTTGCTAAAAACAAAGTGCACATGTTTTAACTTTTCCGGGTTTCAAATTACTGGGAAAACCTATTTACCATATTCAAAAATGCTGGAATATTTATGCTGCAATTTTAATGCTGCAGGAAACATCCTCGTATTTTAGCAGTTCCACTTGTATAGTTAGAAAGGCCCCTGTCAATTGGTTCACATTTTCACTGGCACTGGCATTTGGGTTTCCAAAGTGTTCAAAGGAAAGCAAGTTGAAGGTGTGGGGTTTTTAATTTACAGTTACTCCTATGATCTCTTTCCTTTGTTGAGAATGTTCAAGGCAGGAAAAATCACAGGATTTCTTCTATCATGAGCATTGCTACAGATGTTTCAGCTTTACAGAAGTGTTGTGAGTAAGACCTCCTCTCTACTCACATTCCTTAGCTAATGGCTAGGTCTAAATTCCATAAAAATCTGAAATGTGTAGTTGATTCTGAAAAATGAGGAGGCAAAAGTTATCACAAGTTAATTCTTCTTGCATCAACTTACTATTTGTTTATTCTTCACATCTAGAGATCTCTAATGCATCTTGCCTAAAGTACACAAAAGCTGTATGCAAAAAGCAAAGATGCATAGACAGATGCTCAAAAGTCAAGATGCCACAATCAGTGTTAGGAATACAGCATTTTCTTAGCTCTACAGGCTATATGCAATAATAATGATCCTTTGTTCATATTTAGTTAGTTCATGTTAGTTAGTACTAATATATGACATTAAAGGTTTTACATAAACTTTGAAAGAAGCTAGATTCAGGCCATGCTGATATCCATCTAGCATCTGTCCACCAAGCAAAAATCTTCATTGTGCAAGTAGTGTCTTGATTAGCATAAGGGTGCCTCCATTATATTTGGTAAATGCATTCCTGAGTCCAAATCTTCAATTGGAGATGATAAAGCATCTCCTTGGGGCTTTCACTACAGATGCCTGGGGCCATCTTTAGCTGTCAGGCCCATTGATAGTAGGCAGTTCTTACTGTGAAGACCGTCAGTGGTTAAAGGCAGGAGTGAGCTAGGCCCAAGTACACCGGGGATTCTGAAGCACTATTCATAGGGAAATACTGTGCATACCACCACCAAACCTAAAATAATCACCGCAGCACTCTTCAGTAAGGGTCATTTCTCCAGCAAATACTAGGGGGTTTTATCTCCAGATGCTTTTTCCCAAGGAAAGATTGTAATTGAAAGTCATGAAATCTCTGAATTTTTATACCAAGAAAGAGTGCACTTTATGATTTTCCTTATACATGAAAACCATTGTGATCATTTTTGCTCAAATTATGTGCAAAGCACAACTGCTTTCTAAGGCAGCAAGCTTTGAAAATTTCAAGTGAGAAGTCTGAAAGCAGAATGGGAATCACTGTACAAACTCAACAGTTGTCAACATGTGCTAGTATAGTAAACTATCTATTTACTATAGTAAACAGACTGATTCATTTTTATTTAAACTTTCTGCTTTGCTTCTAACTCTTCATTCCATCACCTACCGAGTTTGACTTCCACATTTCTTCCTCCTATTGCTGTCTTCATTTAAAGAGAAGAAATGTTTGCAAAATAACACTGAAATCACACCAGACAACCAGCCTACCAGCAGCTGTCTTCTGGCATTAATTTTGAAGCCCGTTACATTATGTTAGCTCTTAATATACATTATATACAGTGTGCGCAGGCTGCCTATATCTCCCCAGCAATACAGTCTTCAGTCTTTCTCATCATCTTCTGCAGTGGCTTATTTGTAGGGACATGGTAAAGTCCAACCACAAGTTTTCAATGCTTCTTTTTCTGCATCAGAAAAGAGTATTCTTTGGGCCTGGTGGGGCCTGCACTGAAAGGAACATTCACAATACAGATTTAATATTCTCCCAGTGCAAAGTTTTACGTTATGAAAAGAAAAAGACAAAAATGTGATTAGTGAACATTAAGAATATTATTGTCAAAGACTTAACATTTACTAGAAGGCAATTGCTTAAAAACATGTTTTTTAATTGTGCATACATATTTTTATTCATTAAAATGAATAACCAATAAAATCCCACACTATGGTGTCCCAGCCTCATAACACATTAATAAAGTTTCTTAAAGGTTTTGGCAGGGGTCCAGCACAGTCCATTAACTCCTTGCAAGTTGTAAAAAGAAGTAAAGTCATTTCAGGCTGCTTTGTGGTTATGAATGAAACAGCAGGCAGTCTGTATGGAAACGTCACTTTGGATATGGCACTCGTAATGGATGCTTTGCTGCTCAATCAAAGCAGTATGGGGATAAGTTAATGCACTGAATCGCAATCTAAATCCTGATGCACTGCAAAACTAATTTAGTTAAAAGTGGAGGGAAAATGGCAAAAGATTCCAAGTTGTGAGGCTCTGTGTATTTTCCTACGAGGCTGACACACAGTATCAGGGTAAACCTGCCCACTGTGAAGCTAAAATTATACAATCAGATTTCAGTTACTCTTACAATTTTCAAAGCCTGCCTAATGAGGTCAGTCACATTTCAGTTATTACTATTAACAAATAACATAAGCAACTAAAGTACCATTTTGCCTTATCTAACCCCTTTCTCTCTCAAACATATAGAACACTCTCATTTTCTTGTTTTATTCTTTACACAAAAGAGCATAAATAACTTAAGCAATTGGTAACTAAGTGGCTGTCTTTAGCTCTGTCAAACAATTTGAATTAAAGTGCTATACTTTCCCCCTAAGCTTTATGATACCATCTGTTCTCCCTTTTCATGACATTACAAACATTCCACTTTGGAGAAGGGATTTAGTGGTTTGCATCCTTTTTAGAGAAAAAGGCACAGTTGAATGGTGTCGAATATTCTGAGAGCCATCCAAGATTTTCAGTGAGAGAGAGAGGGAGAGAGAGAGAGAAGGCTGTAGGATTAAAGCATTTTTCCGCAAGGTGTGGCCAGTCTTTCCTCCTGCCTTATCATTAAGCATCAACATGTACTTTAAGATAAAAACATATTCTGAAAAAAACAGCATATTCAAGCGGGTTACAAAAAAACCTCTGTAAACAGAAAACAACCTGTGGAACAAAAATTTGTGCACTTCTTAGCAAAACAATTAAAATGCCACAGACTGTTCACTGATGCTGTGATAACTGTTTTAGCATTTTGATGACAATTTCTAA